>CAMOHE010055485.1:26875-105203 GCA_946598075.1 Artocarpus hirsutus
AAATTAACAACGTTTTTGCTCATAACAGTGGTTAAGGGTTTTTTTCGTGTTTAAAATTTTTTAACCCCCCCCCCCCCCCCCCCCCTAAAGCGGATAACAAGCAAAACTTACTTTGTTAGGCATCGATGATGGCTTCCTATTACTCATAGGATGCAAAACAACAAAAATTTTAATGGTAGGGTTGATCAATGACCTTCTACCCGTAGAAATCCATTCAACAAATATCAGCTCAGCTATAAAAGATTGGACTTGGATTGCCTTATAAACATGTAAATGCCCAACATAAGGGGATTGATTCAGCAACGTATGTTGGTATTTATTCAACTTTATTCTTGTAGAACATAATTATTATAGAACATAATAAAAGTAATTATCATGATCTTAAATGTTATAGGATTGATTTGCTCTCGATTACCAGTACTTGGACGGTATCCTCCATGGTATAGTTGATAGGAAGGTATCCATGTGCTACAAGGACTAGAAGAACGACCTCCACGAACACGCCAAAGCACTTAAAGGATTAGCAAATAAGGCACACGTCAGAGCAAAACCCCCAAGAACCTCAGGAATCAAGAACACTAGGGTCGTTGCTACTATATGTTCATGTCTAAGAAATTTCAAGTAATTGTATATCTACTAAGTTGGCTATTTATTATATATTAATTTCAATATTGCTAATGCTAAAAACTATAATAAAGAGAAAAAGTTGGCAACAAATAAAAACAATTGTGCCAACCAGAAGTGATCAAGTTTGCGTGGTCAGGTATCCATCTCCCAGTATCACGACAAAAAGGTTAATAAGTTTTGCTAATAACAAGCAATCTTAAAAGTTATCAAAGAATATATTATTCTGACACATTCAAATTATTGGATAAGCCAACATGATGACCAGCAGTTGATGTTTGCTATAGATAACTAGGTAAACATGCATCGTCATGAGGAGACTTAGGTTAACCCCGAAGCACAGCAAACTTTGTAAGTACTTTTCATTTTAAATACTATCTTTTCTTATTCAAATTTCTCTGTGTATTTATAACATATGTTTACTATTATTTGTGTAGAATACGATTGAACGAGAAAGACAAATCTAGATGACACAGTCTGCATCCTCCTCGGTTGCATTGTGCTTAATGAAGAGAGAATTTTAGAGTATGTCCTACGTAGAGGTAGAGGACACTAGCTTGGACTAGGCCCCACATTCCCATAGAGGATTTACTTTGGTGTTGGTTCATCTCTAGCGCCTGGTAGGACGAAACATCTTCAATGTCTGTTGACCTACATGTGGAAGATTTTCTACGAAGATCGGTTGAGTACAACATAAATATGTACTAGAGCCATGGGACATTGATAGAGTTGGTGGGCCAGTTGCTCCCTGGCATCCAACTCCTACCCCTGATGAGTCCTCTAACTTTTGTTCGTATAGATCCTCTGCCTCTCTATATGCTGCTGATGACAACAATCATGGCACCAACGATATTGTAAGTTTAGGGGATTAGATTGTATTTTTTTTTAATATTTCGACACATTATGTTCAGTTTGGTTTTTATTTTATTATTAGAACAATGTATTATTCATTGTCTTTTGTAATGTTAAATTTTTATTTTCATTATTTAATTTGATTATTTCTATTTAAAATTAATCAATTGTTAAAAAATTAAAAATTTAATAAAAAGTATTAAAAATAATAAAAAATATATTTAAAAAATTGATAAAAAAAAACTATTTGTCGTCACAAAAAACAAGAAACAAAATATATTTGTGACAACATTTTTGAAAAAGTCATTGCAAATAATGATACTATGGTAGCATTAGTTTAATTAATTACGATGACATTATTTGAAATTGTCGTTGCTAAAAATGTTGGCCACCTCACACCAATGACAAGCTTGATGAAATAATTACAGTTATGTTTTTGAGACTATTTGTCGTCACAAATATAAATGCAACAACACTATTGTCGCAACAAAATTATTTGCAACAAGTTTTTAGCGATGACTTGCTGGTGACATGTTATTTGTGACGACTTTCTATCTTTTGTGACAACTTTTTATCATCACAAAAGATCTTGTTTGTTGTAGTGAATGGTCACTACTCAATTTTACTATTTATTAACAAAAAAATGCAATGAAAAAAATAAAAACAACCCATTTTTAGAAAGAAAATGGAAAAAAAATTATTTTATGAAGAAAGCAAATTAAACAATGTGAGGCTACATTTTTTTTTTAATTTCATTTTGTTCTTTTCTTTTTTCTCTTTTCCATTCCCCATTTAAGAATATTTTGGTCTATTCAATAGTTAAAGACTCAAAATAGAGTATAGACAAGTTTAGGCAAGGTTTGGCTTTGATAAGCACATTCGCTAAATACGTAACAAGTATTATCTATTACCAACAATGTAAGAAAGCGAAATCTTAGCATGTATACTTTTTATAAACCTTTAAAATGAAAAAAAAAAAGAAAAAAGAAAAAAGAAAAATTGCTTCAAACTATACAGTTTCAATTCTTAATGTAAGTAAATATCATACTATTAAAAATATTTAAGTACATAACATTTTTAGAACCACTGTTCTTTTTAAACACTTGAATTTCAACTTTTGTCATCATCTTCTACTTCTTCTTCTTCTTTTTATTTTTGTTTTTCATTCTATCTCTGTTGTTTCGTATTTTTTCTACATCATTCTATACAAAAAATCATTTTAACTTAAGTGGGCTATTTATTAAACACTATTATATATTGGTCTATTTATATCTATTCCCAATTAATCATGGCCTATTTTTCCTCATTCTCCAACAAAAAAAAATGTAAAGGACACACATCCACAATATACTATAAAAATAAAATTCACTAGTATTTTTTCTTTTCTCTAGAATCATATTACTATGGTAGACTTACAAGAGTAATAGTGTGTTTGATGTTGTCAGTTTCAACCACTACTTTTGGTTGCAACATTGTAAAGTTTGCACATGCTAGAGTGAAAAAAAAGGTGAGCTACAATGTAAAGCTCTCATATGTTACAATATTTTTAATCAAAATTGGTTTAAGCCAATACTTTGAACATTATTTCCTTGCTTTTCTCTAGTACAGACAGAAGATTAGATGACGGTTTTAAATCATCGTCTAAATATAAGATAATGGTTAGCTAAACCGTCATCTAATCCACTGTTGTAATATGTGGTATACATTAGAAGACACCGTCATCTAATAGCACATTAGACGATTTTTTACTAAAACCGTCATCTAGAGTGCAAAAACCATCATCAAATGTGCCACTATAAATGACGGTTTTAGTAAAAACTGTCATTAAAGGCCTTAAAAATTTTTAAAAATATGTATATTTTTCATAGAAATAATTTATTCTCAAAGAATAATTTCAACTATTATTCACAAATTTATGTCCTCATCTTTGATAAACTTGATTCATATTTAACATAATACATAACAATTTTCAAAGACATACGTAATGAGTATTCATATAATCAATATATTTCAAGAATCATAGGCAAAGTTTATCCACAAAATATAACAACAACAACAACAACAAAAAGAACAAAATACTTAACCAAACGCAACGGAAAACTCAAAATTCAAAAAAAAAAAATCCCAATGAAGGAAATTTTGAAAGATTCCAAATGTACCCAAATTTTGGTACTCAAAATAGAGGCGAAGACTGGTGTCAAGTCAAGGCTTCGGAGATAAGAATTGAGAGAATAAGGAGTAGAAGAGATGGAAGAGGGAGTGGAAGAATAGAAAGAATTTAGAGAAAGAGTTAAAAGGTGAGGAAGAAATAGTAGCAAAAGGGAGATAGAGAGAACTTAGAAAGAAAATGGGGGATTTAAGAGGAAAACTTTAGGTTTTTAAATTTCATAGAGTGGAATGGAAAAGAGTACTAGAAATTTAAGAAAGGGATAAGAAACTTTAAAAATTTTTTGTAAAAGAAAAAGTCCACTTTTAAAAAAAAAAAAACCGTTGAAATTAGACGACTACTTCTCCAAAACCATTGCCTAAAGCACATGACATTTGTTGCCAATAAATGCCATGTGACTTTAGATGACGGTTTCTCTATGCGCCCCTAAGTGGGGGTTAGTCGTATTTAGTAAATACAAATAAATTTTACAATATCATTTCAAATTATTATAACAGTGCCCATGGATCTTTAAAATAAAACAGAACGAGAATATATTTAAAATTTTAATCTACAGTTTAGTGTAGCACTAAATATTAAAAGTACAATCGTTATCATCATTATACAGTTCCTGATCATTAGATAATTTAATAAAGCCAACACTATAGTTTGTCTTACATGATCAAACAAAAAATATATATAGCTAAAAGAAACTACAACACATCATTGGCAACGCTGTCGTCTACTCCTCATTGGATAGATTACACAAAACTCCATCTCAGAAGTAAAAAAAATAGAGAATAAGCTCCTAGTAAGAAAACTATTACTTACCTTTAGATTTTATTATTTATCGTGTTAACACCTACATGGTTAGTTTATTTCCAACATAATCTTATTTATGTTAAAACAATTCCATTATGTTCATAACTAATGGATGCTCTATAGATGAACTTTACCATTTTTTTATCTAATATAACTTATGCTTAAATAATTATTATCAGCATCCACAACAAAACTTAGAATTTTGTCTCTCTACTCATCATAATCCCTGAAGAGCGAGCTTCACAACTCAAAACACCAACCCATGAGTTTTCGGTGAGGGAATATCAAATCCCGAATCCTCACCAAGATGTTTCCTATATAATTTGTTTTAGGACTTTCAATCCAAGGGAGCGCTAACGTCTCCCCCTCTTTACCTTTTAAGGTATACATGCCCAAGGATGTAATCGATGATTTCTTCACGTCTCACCATCCTCTCCTATCCCTATCGATATGTACAGTGTGCTTTGCGACTTTCGACCTAAAGGAGCACCAATGCATCCCTTTATTTACCTTTTAGGTTATACATGCACAAGGACATAACTGACGCCCTCACACATCTCAACATCCTCTTATATCCTAACGATGTTTCTCAAAATTGTACTAAAACATGTCAAATCACTTGATCTTACTGTACACTACAAGACGAGTCCACAGTATTATGTCTTAAGTGATATTCACATAATAATAATAATAACAAAATAATATATAATTTATCTTGCAAATAGAGAACCAATTTTGTTTAAACAAAGCCTCACAAAAGTTAAGTAATATAATCCTTACCTTTTTGGCGAATAATCTACTGATAACTTCTAACTTACGACACTAGCTGGTCATGTAAACTTCAATCATTTTCTTAACTTTTAGACGCATATAGATCATAAATTTAACTCGAATATTAACTCCATAATTAAGTCAATTTATTTTATTAGTATGCCTCGTATTTAATATGCTTTGAATATGCATAAACAAATCTATAATCATCATAAACTAATTTCTAAAAATTTCTATACTCAAATCATAATTTAAATCAAAGTTTAAGTTCTAAAAATCTAACCTCAAAACTTAGCTCAAAAATGTTGTGTGATCTTGAAAATTCTTACGTATCCTTGATCCATAAGTTGCTAGAGCTTCATTTAAGTTTTTTTATGAGAAAAGGGTTGAGTTTTAGCTTTTGGCCTCTTTGGGTTCTCTAGGTTTTGGCAGCCTCTATAATATGAAGGAAATAAAAGAAGAAGAAGAAGAAGAAGAAGAAGAAGATGTGTGTGAGGTAGAAAAAGAGAGTAAAAAGGGGAGCTTAATATGAGAAAGAAAAGAAAAGAGTAATCAGCATCTAGATTTGAAGGGATGCTATTTGATACTTGTGGGAATACACTGCCAAGGAAGGGTGAAATGGAGCTTTCACTTAAAATGCTTAAAGTAGAAAGTGCCAAATTGCATTTTTGTAATTAAATGAAAGTGTAGTGGTGTTTTCGTAAATATGCTAAATAGGTATAGGAAATTTGAAAAAATTAAAAATAGGTAGAATAAACAATATGGAATAAATTTTTGATGCAACAAAATTTTAAAAAATTTAAATTGGCATACTAATAATTATACTCGTTAAAAATAACGAATGTTATAGTTTTACCCTTCTTAAAACAAATTTCATCCTTAAAATTTACGTACGACTAGATATGACACTAAAACAAATGTGAAATTTGTTGAATTGACTAATTTGTAAAATTAGTTAGTGTTGTTTGTGAAAGTAGTTAGCATAATTTGTGAATTTGTTAGTTTTCATTTTGTTAAATTAACAAATTTATAAAATTTGTCAGTGTTATTTATGAAATTAATTAGTATGATTTGTGAATTAATTAGTTTTCACTTTGTTGGAATTATGTGGTTTATGAAATAAGTTAGTGAAATTAATAAAATTAGTGAGTTTGAGGTATAAAATTTGTTAGTTTTTATTTTTTTTGGAATTATCTAGTTTGTGAAATTAGTTATTGCTACTTGTGAAATTAGTTAGTATGATTTGTGAATTTGTTAATTTTCATTTTGTTGAATTATTCAGTTTGTGAAATGAATTAGTGTAAGTGATGAAATCAGTTAGTTTGATGTGTGAAATTTGTTAGCTTTTATTCTGTTGAATTAACTAATTTATAAAATTAGTTAGTTTAATTTGTGAAATTTGTTAGTGTAAAGTTTGTTGGCATTAACAAATTTGTAATTTTAGTTTGTTAGAATTAGTTAATTAGTTAATTCTTTGTACATTTGTGTCTATTTTTCATGATTATTTAGTGTGATAGTTTGCATGATTGTTGATTATAGATTAATTAGTTTGATAAATATTGTGATATTATTGATTTTTGATTTAGATAAATTGATGTTGGACTAGTTTGATGGTGGTGGCAAATCTTGATGGACGAAGGCCCTTTTTGTGTGTTGATGGTCTTCATGCGACCATGACTTATTTGAATATTTAGAACTTATGTAGTTTTTTTTTTTCATATTATGACTTATTGACTTTTTTTTAGACTATGTAACCTTTTAAGATATTATGGCTTGTGGATTATTATTTGGACTTATGTAATTTTTAATATATTATGATGTCATTTTTTTAAGATGACTTATGAACTTTTTTGGGCTATTTAATTTTATTTTTCTTTTTACTATGATCATATTTTATCTTACCTTGGACATATATGATTGTTATCTTTATGTTCTGCCTTTGTACTATAGAATACTAATTGTACTAAATATGTTTGTTTGTTTTGTGCTATTTTAGTGGATGAAGAATAATTATATCATTTTACAAGTGTAAATTAAAAAAAAAAAAACACTTTCTGTACCATTAGAGTGGAATTTATAGTTACAAGTATGTTCAAATTGTTCATACTTATTTTTTTTAATGTCAATAAGGTTAAAATTGTCATTTTCTAGTGCATAAATAGCTTAAAATGTTTTTTGATGGATGGAGGGACAATTTTGACATTTTAAATAAAATTAACAGTCAACTCTTATAGTAGGGTGTCTTTTTGTAATTTTTTGAAAAGTCAGGGGTGTTAGTGTGATTAGTTTTAGTCTAGGGATGTCACTGTAATTTGAGTAAAACACATAGGGTGTCGATGTAATTTATCTTATTTATTTTCTTATTTTTATTTATAGTTTCTCATTACTGTTTGGGACAATTTATGCCATAAATAGGTTACTCATATCATATGTAACAAGGAAGAATTATTATTAACGAAATTAGAGTGTTTTACTCTTTGTTTATCCACTTTTCTTGGTATTCTTTAGAATCAACGAGTGATTGATGCCTATTCTCTTGATATTCTGAGTGAAGCAATCGGTTTATAGAAGCCCTTTCTTGTGGCATTCATATTGAATCAACAAATTGCCTGGCATTCATATCAAATCAACAAGATTTAAAAATTTATCCTTTTTTCTATTTTTGTTATATGTTTCCGCTACGTAAAAGTTTCTTTTCTTTTTTTCTAACTCACTCCCATTTTTCTTTGTGAGTTTTAGGAATATCCCCATTCATAGGTCCAAGATCCACATCTATGAATTGAAACCCCCGAATGATTAACTATGCAATCAGTTGTTAGAATCAATAGGCTTTCAAATTGCTCATTTGAAAAAATTGGGACCTTTCTTATTGAATGATCATGATCCTTCTCAAACATCAAAATTCTTGATCAATGGAGTATCAATATCACCATTTTTATTTAATAAGATACCAGAGTGGATTATCGACTCATTCCATACTTGAAATAATCGTAGAAAATCTTTTGATGACACAAATTTCTATTACTCAATGATACCCCACGATCAAGGCAATTGGCTGAATCCCGTGAAACCATTTCATAGAAGCTCATTGATATCCTCTTTTTATAAAACAATTCAAATCCAATTCTTGAATAAACCACATCACTTCTGTTTCTATTGTAACAAAGGATTCCCTTTCTTAGATATCCTATAAATTTATTATAAAAAAACAAATTATAAGAGTATCGTTAATCTCACAAATAGTTTATAAACTTTATTCTCAATCTCACTTTTATTCATGACTTTTAAACTATTCCACTCTTAATCTCTAATGTATTAGTTTGTTTCAGTTTTAATCTTTTTTTATTAGTTTAAGTGTAAAAATTGATAAAATATGCCAGTGATGCTGATGGAACATGAAATATGCACGTGTTTCATATTTTATTACGCCTTTAGCACCGCGATTAATGAAAACCACCAAAACTGAAACATAGTAATATATTAAGGATTAAGAAATATGGTTGGAACTGAAGTTTTTAAACCAAAAACCGTAGCATGTGAGAGTTTTATACTATAATTTATTTTTTTTTGACATTGTAGCATGTAAGAGCTTTACTGTATAGCAACCAAAAGTTTTGATTCTAATTAATTTAACCAAACACCTTTAAGTTTAGACATTACAAGAGTCAATAATGACTAAAGTGAGATTGATAGTAAAAGTTAGAAATAAACACGTAGGAGTAACAAAAAGAAAATAAGCAGAGAAAATATATTTTAAGAAGAAGGAAAAAAAGGGTTTAATTTTTTTTTTTATCAAAATGGCAACTTTTTTGTTTTGTCATTTTCTTTTGTACAATGGATTCAGCGACATACCTGTAAGTCTGTGACAAAATAGTTTTTTTTTCCCTTTTTCAGTATTTTTTTTTTTTTTAGTGATAGAAAACAAATAGGAATTAATAATATTTTGAGCAAAGGAATTTCTGTTGGAGTTAAAAACAGAGATACATAAATAGCTGTGCCTGTCCGTGTGTGCACCCATTTTTGAAATTTGAAACGCTTTTGGTGCGAAAGTCCAGAAGCCGAGCCGGGCCGAGGCGGCGGAAACAGAGAGATGACTTGACTGATTGTGAGCGCCAGCCATTGAGCCAAGCAGCTCAGCCGTGACGGACTGTCGAGATCAGGACTAGAGGAGAAATTGAAAAAAAAAAAGCAAAAATCAAAAATCAAAATCCCGACAGGAACATGGGTTGGAGAGGGAAAAAGGCCGTCAGCCAGCCAGGTCACCCTATCTTTTCTCGTGGTGGAAATGATTTCTTCTAATTCGTGCTCTAAATATTAAAAAACATAAATAAAATAATTAAAAATAAGTATTAAAATAAGAAGAAATTTTACATCTACGCCTCACTTTTTTAAGCTTTTAATAAAGGTTGTACCTTGTATTTTTAAATTTTTTACATTTTTATACTTTTAGATTGCTATTTCATACTTAAAACGTACGGTTTCTAGATCAATTGTTCATTTTACCTTCCAAAATTCTCACTAGGCATTTGGCAAATGATTAAGTTTAAATATTGCAACACGTAAGTGTATTATACTATAACATTTTTTTTGCTTTCTATAGTAGCATGTGGAGAACTTTACATTATAAATAGTGTTGAATTCATGAGTTTGTTTCGTTTTGCCAAACACAAGATTAAAATACCTTCACTTAGAGATCATCAATTCTTTTTTCAAAAAAAAAAAATCAACTTTTGATTACAAATAATACATCATTAATCAAAAAGATATTCTTAGATAAATTATAATAGTAGTAAACCGAGAAGATTAAGCATAAATTAGTAATAAATAAGTGTAGAAATATAAGACCATTTTACAGCTTATTCCAAACGACAAAATTATAGCTCAAACAAATTTTTAGGACGTTTGGAAGAGTGATGAGAACCAGTGGTTAGAACCACTTTTACTGTAGCATGTGAGATCTTTACACTATAGCAATTTTTTTTATTATTACTGTAGCATGTGAGAGCTTTACACTGTTTATAACTGAGTTTGTGGTGGGAACTGAGTGGTTAGAACCACTGCTAAACAGGGGGTTTGTTATAATGTTTTTTCATAAAATTTAATTTTTAAACCAACTTTGATTTAAACAGATAGTTTCGTTTGGCAAACCTATGAATTTCAACTGTTACATTGTAAAACTTTCACATGCTACAACTTAAATCAAAAGTTGATATAATGTAAAGCTTTTATATGCTACAGTGTTTTGTTCCAGCTTGTATTGAGTGTTTAAAAAGTATAGTTAGAACCATAGTTGGAGTTTATTTTGGTTCAAAACACTATAGCATGTGATAACTTTATATTGTAGCAACTATTTGCTTTTTACTATAATATGTGAGAGCACACTATTGAGTAGTTAAAACTAAGGTTTCAACCAATACTCCCAAACACCCTAGTAGTTTCAACTATATTACCAAATACTCTCATAGTTGGAACCAACTATAGTTCAAATTTTGCAAAAGAAAAACACAATAACAAAAGTTAACTAGAATTATATTTTATAGTTTCAGCTCAATTTCTACACTCTCCATTAATTTGAACTAAGTTCTCATTTTGTTACTAGAATTACATCTTATAATTTCTAACTGTATTTTTAAACACCTCATTTGTTTTGAATTACGTTCTCAAATTTAAAATACATGTATATAATTCTTTAACAACATCAAAATATATACGAAGTTCAAATGTAAATATCGCTTGAAATAATTTCGTTTCCTTTTATTTTATTTACTAAAATAAATAATTTAAATTTGTTGTAAATTTCATGTGCATTGCAAAGCCCCAGCTATATATATCCCCCACTCTCTTGCAAACCTTCTCCTTATTATTGTCCTCCATTTTCATCTCCGCCGTTTGAAGCACACACAGCGAGAGAGATAGCGCTAGAACCGAGGACTTCTTCTCTTGCTCTTCTTCTTCCTTCTTCTTCGATCGCGATTCATTTTCTTCTTCCTTTTTCTTAAGGTAATAATCCAAAAGCTTGATCTTTTGATTCTTTTTTCGATTTATTTTTTTGTTTCAATTTAGAATTTTGCTGGATTTCTTTGATCGGTGAGTTTCGTTGCGGATTTTGTTCGCCGATCTAGGATTTTCTTTCGGATTGGAGTTCAATCTTTGATTTGATTCGCGATTTGTGATGTGTTTCGGCGATAAAGTTGTTATTTTTTTTTTTTTGATGAAATGATCTAGATCGGGTTTATTGGTTTGGTTGTCTGATCTGATCTCTCTCTTTTTTGTGGATCTGAAGTGTTTTTGTTTGTCCGATCGTGCAATTCGGTTTGATTTATGACTTTAATATTGTTTTTCGCTCCAGATCTATCTTTCTTTGTTAAAACTTCAAGCTTTTCGGAAACTCGATTTTGTTTAATGTTTGTTTGGATCTTCAATTTCGAAAATTTGTATGGAATCATGTGTTCTTGAGATTTAAAGCGGTATATGAAAATGAGAAGTAAATCTAGTGTTTTTGACTTTTTCAGAATCATCACATCCTTCCCATGTGATTGAAGCTTGCATTTCCAGATTTATGAGTGAGTTAGTAATAGGATTTGAAACTGCTTGAAAGATATCTAATAATTGCAGATCTTGCTAAAATATTTGATATTCGATCGCGAGTAAAGTATTTTCTTTTTGGGTTTTTTTATGATTTAGAATTTTACTTGTTTGCTATTTCCTGCTTACTGATTAGAAAATCTACAGGGTGATGTATTTAGTTCTGATTTTGCTTGGTTGATGATTATGATGCTTGTTTCGTTCTGTATATAGGATGTAATTTGCGGTTCTAATTGCAATAATCTTGATTTAGGTTTATAAAAGATGGCCGATGCAGAGGATATTCAGCCACTCGTCTGTGACAATGGTACTGGAATGGTGAAGGTTAGTCTTTTTCTGGTTCGGTGAACGAACTTAAATGTTTAATTTATTGTATAAATGGAGTTTTATCAATTTTAGTTGTGATTTTCTGATGTGAATTGTATTATTTTTATATGCAGGCTGGGTTTGCTGGTGATGATGCACCCAGGGCAGTTTTCCCAAGTATTGTTGGCCGTCCCAGACACACTGGTGTTATGGTTGGGATGGGTCAGAAGGATGCTTACGTAGGTGATGAAGCCCAATCAAAGAGAGGTATCCTTACGTTGAAGTACCCTATTGAACATGGTATTGTTAGCAACTGGGATGATATGGAGAAAATTTGGCATCACACTTTCTACAACGAGCTTCGTGTTGCTCCTGAAGAGCACCCAGTGCTTCTCACTGAGGCTCCTTTGAACCCCAAGGCTAACAGAGAGAAGATGACTCAGATCATGTTCGAGACATTCAATGTGCCTGCCATGTATGTTGCCATCCAGGCCGTTCTGTCCCTTTACGCCAGTGGTCGCACAACTGGTTTGTATCCGCTACCCTTTGATTTGTTATTTTGATATTTAAGTTATTCTTTGTCAATTTGGAGCTGACTAAAGTGGGAACTTTGAACAGGTATTGTGTTGGATTCTGGTGATGGTGTGAGTCACACTGTGCCTATCTATGAAGGTTATGCCCTGCCCCACGCCATCCTCCGTCTCGACCTTGCTGGCCGTGACCTCACAGATGCGTTGATGAAGATTCTTACCGAGAGAGGTTACATGTTCACCACCACTGCAGAACGGGAAATTGTCCGTGACATGAAGGAGAAGCTGGCATATGTTGCCTTGGACTACGAGCAGGAACTTGAGACTGCCAAGAGCAGCTCCTCAGTTGAGAAGAACTACGAGCTACCCGATGGTCAAGTCATCACAATCGGAGCTGAGAGATTCCGATGCCCAGAAGTCCTCTTCCAACCATCTCTCATTGGGATGGAAGCTGCAGGAATCCACGAAACCACTTACAACTCTATCATGAAGTGTGATGTGGATATCAGAAAGGATCTTTATGGAAACATTGTGCTCAGTGGTGGTTCAACTATGTTCCCTGGTATTGCTGACAGGATGAGCAAGGAGATCACAGCTCTTGCTCCTAGCAGCATGAAGATTAAGGTTGTTGCTCCACCGGAGAGAAAGTACAGTGTCTGGATTGGAGGGTCAATTCTTGCCTCCCTCAGTACCTTCCAGCAGGTAAATGTCTTTCCCCAATATGCCGTCCCCAATTATTTATTAGACCCTATTGGCCAATTGCGATTCTAACATGCATGTTTTGTGATGATGATTCAGATGTGGATTTCCAAGGGCGAGTACGACGAGTCCGGTCCATCAATTGTTCACAGGAAGTGCTTCTGAGTTCTATAAAGTTGCTTTTAATGGTGAGTTATTTTTACATTTAGTTGGCTTTTTCGTGTCATGTGTCATGTGAACTCAGTTTGGTTGAAGTGGAGAAGTATGGAAATTGAGAGAGGGATAAAATTGGGAATTCACGCTTGTCGTAGTTCTTCGCGAAAGATGCTTTTTATCTGCAGCAGCGGCCTCCTCTGTATGTGGGCTGGAAATTCGGTTCAAACGCCTTCCTCGCCGCCCATCATCGTTATATCTATGGTTCAACCGTCTATTTCTGTAGGATGTTTGTAGTTGGAGAGTGATTTGTGTTGTTTTTTAATTTTATTTTCCTTTTTTATTTTCTTTTCCCCAATATTTTGACGGGTTTTCCCACCCGGAGAACATTGATGTTAATAGTTATTGTATCTGAAATTTTCAGTTAGTGTCAGTTTGCGGTCATAAACTTGCTATGAAATTATATTAAAATACCGGCTTGAAAGCTTGAGAGGATGCTTTTCCTTTGGTTTTCCCCCCTTTCCTAAATTAATTTATTTCTCAGTATGTTGTTGCTATTAATTGAGATTTGATGAATTGGTGTAATGATGAATGTCTAACGGTTGGTTTCAAGCTTGTCATTTAACCAAGTATGGAATCTCAAGACAAAATGATAAAATTTGTTGATGTTTTAATTTTTTTTTTTTTTTGGGGACAAAAACATAAAAAATATCACCGTGGATGGAATTGGTGGAAACCTCTTTTGCAGTCTGTAGTTGCAAGAATTGGCAGTCTTAGTGGGAAGCATTAGAAAAATGTTGGGGATCTAGAAGATTTCATTCTTATCCAATTAATTAATCATATATATGTATAAATGAAACAATGCAACAATGCAACATTACTGAGCAATTCAATTCAAGCGCGGGAAAAGAAAAATTTGAATCACGTACAGAGAATTTTTCCCACTTTCTGATCAAACAAAACAATAACAATCCAATCATTGCTCGAAGTGGCGTTTTGCGGTGGCTTGAGTGCCAATACGAATGCAATTCAAACATGAGAATTTGGTAACTCTGCAAAGTGGGGGGGAAATGTTACGTAGCTCTAATTCCTTAACCATCCAGCTTAAAGAACCATATATTATAAATATGCATACATATATTTGGAGTTTTTACTTCTTGAACTTTTTCCTCCGTTTAGCTAAGTTTTCTCTTGAATTTAATAAAATATTGCAAGCTGTCCCTAAAAATTGGATGGAAAGGTCATCATACATTTCATCTAACCTCGTTTTGAGGCATAGATTGGAATTTTGTAAGGCGGTTGAGGACGTCAATTCATACTCATGAGCGTGTGTCCTTTCAAATTTTGACGGCTATGTGGAAGTTGCTTAGCAATGCTTTATTGAATTCAAGTCATAATTTACCAAAACCAAGAGTTAGGCAATAACATATCCTCTTTTTGGATGCTCAGTTCCAACCAAGTGTTAACCAATTACACTGGAAAGTTCTTTCAAATAGAGTAAAAAATAAAAAATTACTATAATATAAAACTTTTATATGCTATAATTTTTAAATAAAAAATTTCAATCGTAACTAGTTTGCCAAATATCCTATTAAACTTTGATAAAAAACACGAGAAAAAAAAAATTGAGAAAAGGTGTTTATTGGCTGCGGCACTCGTAAATTTAAAAAAAATGACAAATTGATTTCTGTTAAACATACAAAGTCGTTAAATGATTGTTGAATATTTAAAACTGCCATTATTACGAACATTATAAATATTAAAATTTCTAGTCGTCAGCATTGATAATTTAAAGTCACTTTTGGATTCCGGTACAAACACAATAAAACAAACAATATATAATCTTTGTGAGAAAAAAAGGAGAAATAGAAAAATGTTCCATGCACTGTCACATTAATGCCTAGTCCAGAAGTTGCGTGCAGGCCTTAAGTAAAATAAATAAAAAAAATAAAGAAAAAAAATTAAAAAGGTTGGACTGGGAGACAAGGAAAGTTGGTGATGATTAAAGAACCCATGCGACTAAAAGTAATTAATCAGAAGAACCAGTCCTAATCAGCCAAATTTGAAGGTTGAACTTGCCAAGTTGGAATTAATTATTAATTAGGGGTTTTAATAAAATTAAGTCTAGTCATCCTTCCATATTTTGACATATATGTTTTTGGGTCCTTCTACGATGCAAATCTCCGCTGATAGAGTTCTGTTTCTGACCATTAAATCTGATCAAAGTAATTTTTTTGACAGATTTAATACCTTTAAGTAAGTTACTTTTTCACTACCAACCATGGAAATCTAGATACATATTTTCTTAGTCCATAAGAAAAACATAGTTTGGATACTTGCTCTATCAAGACATGCCGACCTTAGCCGCCCAAGTGCTTTTTCAGAGTACAAAAAGACACTTCAAAATTGTAGGTCCTTTTTGAGTAAATTGATTCTTGTGGAAATGGAATATCCAAATCGATTAAAAATTCCTCTTTCGGCTCTGTTAGTGCTGATTTTGGACGGCTTTCTGGGCCATGCTATATTAGTCTAAAGTTGTCTATTTGTCTAGCTTAGCAGTTGTCTAATATTGATTTTCTCTAGAAAATCAAACTTAAATATGGTCTCCATATCTGTTCAATGATTTTCTAGATACTATAGGTTTTCTGAATAGAAATTATCAAACCTAAGTATTATTATCAAGATTGCTTAATATATTTTTCTTCCAGAGATTTCTATAGTGCATATTTATGAATCTTAAATTTAAATAAAATTATATAAAAAACATAAAAAAATAACAATATTTTTTAGTGCTAAAGACGCAATTGACCCAATTATATTTGTAAAATTAAAATATGACTTCAGTTTATGAATATTCTACGTAACATTTAAAATGATATTATTAAAATAATTACTATGTTGTTATACAATATAAAATATGATATCATTATAATAATTATTATGTCCTCATGACTTTTTAAAATCTTTTGAAAATTTTGTTGAGATTCAATTTTACTATAATAATTTGATCATGTAGTGTAATTTTTGTTTTTTTAGATGAACTTGATAAAAGTTTAATTGTTCTCATGCTATAGTATTTTTTAAACATCTTATCAAAAATTCTCTTATTGTATATTGGTTAAAAAATATTTCATTTTCGTAAAGATCATATTTAGGTTTTGTGTAACTTTTTTTGTTTTTCCCTCTAATCCAACTGTAGTTTGTACTATAACGGCTTAAATTGAGAACCACTTGCTACACTAAACACCCGTCGTTTGCCTTGATGTAATGTAGCCACAGATCCGTTATTATAGGCTTTTTTCTTGTTGGGAATCTTCTAGAATAGGTTCAGAATTGTGCAAGTGACGCTGCTAGGACATGTTTGTTGGGCTCCACATACTTTAGGGCAAAAAATAAAAGAAAAGAAAAAGAATTCTAGGCATCTCATTTGGAAGTAGGAATGATTTCAGCAACATTCTAAACTGACAACATATCATGCCTTGATCATATGCATATATGTCCACCAAATCGACCTTCCCAAGACTTTTTGTGGGCATGGAGTAAGTTTAAATCCAAATAAGGTGATTGCTTCACTTCCCAGGTAACATTCTAACACACGAGGCCAGTAACAGTAGCTCTTTCATTTTTTTACAAGTGGACCTCCATTGATATAGCTTTGTTTTTTATCATTAAATCTAGTCAAAATTATTACAGCTGAAATACCTATATATAATGGTTGGTTACTTTTTAGTAGCTATAATAGAAATCTCCCTCTCATAATTATGTAAGATTACAGTAAAAAATGCCCTGTACACTTCGAATTGTTAAATCATATTAAATTTGTCTCATAGTATATTATAATGTAATGGTATTTAGATTTAAAACAATTTGACGAAAATTTGATGATTATACTAGGTAGGATAATTTTTGCTACGTACTATAAAAATTGCTAATTTTCTTTTCCCTTCACAAAAAAAGAAAAAAAAAAATGAGACGAGAGATTATGATGGTGAACAATAAAAATCTAACGGTCTAAAACTACAAACTATTGATGAGGTAAATTTTTATTGCTCTACTGTAGAATTCTCTTTATTTATTATTTATTTATTTTTTAACTTCATGACAAACAAAAAATGAGTAAAGAAGTTATGATGGTGGTTGGTCTATAATTCATTCACAGAGCCTTAAAAAGTGTTTACTGCTTCTAATGATAAGCACATTCCTACCCGACCCATTTTATTTTTCTTCATATTTTTCCCCATTAGTAAAATGATCAAAATAAAATGGAGGGATTATTTCCAAATTTAACAGAGCATATTGTCACGTCTCAAAAGAGCTCTTATTAATATATGGGCAGCCCAGGACATAAGTACTGCTCTTCGGTCCTCTACTCAGTCGATGTGTGACGTTTTTGTACGTTAAACTCTCCTCCACCTAATCGCGTGACGCCTCCGTCACAGATCGGCTCCCCTGAGAGTCTCACTGTACCATAGAGAGTCCACACACCAGGCAAACAATATCCCGCTCTGACACCACTTGTCACGTCCCAAAAGAGCTCTTTTAGGACGTGACAATATGTATTCTTTTCAAAGTTAGTTATTTCAATAGGTATACAGTGTTTTAATCACATGTCAATGTCTACTTAGAAAATGGTCAAAATGGAATTACATAATCCAAAACTATAACTGTTTGAGAATGGGACAAAATTCGGTATCTAACTAACACGCAAGCCAAGTACATGCTCCAAGGAAATAAAGTTCTTACAAGATGCCGAGAATATCAAGACAAAATTTACAGAAAAAAGGGACCCCCCACCAAAAAAAAAAAAAAAGAGAGAAAGTGAGGGACTCTAGCATTGCATTTGTATATAGATGGTCCAGCAATCCATGGCTACCGTTACATGCGCTAGTCATAACTTGATTAATGGATTGTGATTGAATTAAACTAAATAGCAAAATTAAAGGGGCAAAAAGATATTCAATTGCCAAATAAAAAAATTGCATTCTTATCCTACTTGTTCATTTATTGCTTATCTACTCCAACCATCCAATTATTCACATCCATGCTTGTATTATAATTAACAGTAATTTTTCACATTCAATGCACACAAATAGTTGGATTTTGATGGAACACCAAAAATAGTCAGTCGATGCGTTGAAAATTCTTGTCAGTTTGCTATATGGAATGACTTCCAAAAAAAGGTTCTAAGATTTCAAGTGTTACCTTACTCGCTTGAAAGTTCAGAACTTAGAACACACTTTTTGCAAGCTTAAAAAAAGGACGCAAGGAGACATAAATAACACCTAATGACCTGATCCAAAAAAAAAAAAAAAAAAGAAAAAAAGAAAAAAGATGATACCTAATGACATGATTATCAGTAGGGCTACTATACTACTAACCATAGACGGCACTTCACCTCTAGACCTATTGGGGTTTCCCTTGCACCCATAAAGAGGGTCAGTGCCAGTGCTAATTAAAAAAAAAAAAAAAAGTGTCATTACTTTTGAAAGTACTCTTTTTTGTTTTTCCTTTTTTTGGAGATTTCAACAATAGGCACTGAAACAATGAATTATTGATCCATGTCCCTCTTTAACCGTCAGATTTGTATTGAAAAATTGTAATTTTTTATTTTATTGTAATTTTAACTAAATTCAACTATTAAGAACATGCATCACTTGTGTCCATTTTTAAAATTTTTTTTAATGCTTTTGTTCTGGTTGCCGGTGGTACGAAATCATCCTTGATGCGACTCCCATTAGGTTGGCACTCAAACTACGAGTTGAGATCAAGGGGGAACATATTTTCATCATACTTGACATTTCCAAATATTTTGGTCCTTTTTTTCGTAAGATAGCTATGATGAAAATTTTAAATATTAGTTGACAAAAAAGCTTCTTACATCGGTCACGTATTGATACTTTTTTCCTCAGTTTAAACATAGGCAGACAAACTCTCTTGGGTGGGAAGAAAAACACAAGTTAAAATGGGGGTCCTAGAAAAATGGATTATACCAAGGTTTTAGACAAAGCGTACATGGTTTTCACAACATTATACTCGAGTAAAGCTAGAAAAACAAGACAGGTAGGGCAAGCTTGCTAAAAGAAAAAAAAATTCCACGTGGAGCGGCCGCCTACTTTCGGCCGTACGTAGCTCCGCCCCTGATTATACTTAATCATATGTAGTCCATGTTAAATCGACCGTCATTATGTAAGACTATACTCAGGTTTCTAACTAGGATTTTTAAATATCTTAAAGGACAAACTCTGTTCTAGGATTACAAACAAAATTGTGACTGAAAAGAAAACAAGGGGAAAGGTGCTTTTGCCTCCACAAGAAAATTGAAGACTTTAAACGCGAACAACAACAATAGAAGCTTTAGTTAAGTAGATAACTGTCTAAGCATTAGACTTGACCACCTCAAAAAAGTCTAAATGATCACAGAAAAACTTGTTTTAAGATTTTTTATGCATTTTGTTTAACTTTCTTCATCAGCTCCACGAACTCCCTAAAAGCTGCGAGACAACGAAAATGATTTACATCAATTGTGTGGAGAAAATAACTAGTATACGAAATATATACATGGCAAAAGAAAGATAAACTGACTGCATAAAGAAACAAACACTGGAACAAAAACACGACTCACAGAGCTCATTATCGCCCTAAATGCATATCTCAGAAAAAAAAAAAAAAAAAAAGATGGTATGAAAATTGGAGTTATCATTTACTTACAATAGTCCGAATCGTGCGGTCCTGGAGATGCTTCAGGGTGATATTGAAGGGACATAATGTTTTTTGCAGGATAAGCAAGGCCGGCACAGCTTCCATCGTTAAGATTTACATGAGTCACTTCCACGCCCTCTGGGAGCGATGCAGGATCGACTGCGTAGTTGTGATTCTGCAGAAACAAGAGCCATGGAAAAACCAGGAAATAATTGGTAATTAAGGAAAAGTTACACTCACCTAAAACATAGACTAAGTACCTATTTGATTGCTGCATTTTCTAATATCCCTAATCTCAACATACCTGAGCACTAATCTCAACATGACCAGTTCTAAGATTACGAACTGGATGATTTCCTCCGTGGTGACCAAACTTCATTTTAAAGGTTTTACCCCCAAGTGCCTGGCCGAGCAACTGATGACCCATGCAAATTCCAAAAACAGGGACATTTCCAAGTATTTCCTTGACTGTTTCAACAGCATAAGGCACTGCGGATGGGTCTCCAGGGCCATTGCTGAACAGAACCCCATCTGGCTTCAATTTTAGGGTCTCTGATGCCGGCCATGTTGATGGCACAACAGTAATATTACAGCCGTAAGATGCCAATCGCCTAAGTATGTTATGCTTGATACCAAAATCGTATGCAACAATCTTCAAACACAAATGAAGAAAAGAGGAGTTAATTTCCCACGGGTCATAGCCATTTCAACAAAAAACTTTGATGGACCACCACGTACCCGGAAAGTTTCTCCACTGCCAGAGTTAAAATCCCATTCTGAATTTGTTTTGTCAACCCATTCATAAGGGGCCTTGCATGAAACACCGCTGATTAAGTCAATGCCTGCAAAGACATATCAAGTTAGGAATGCGATTTTTCTTTCTTCTTCCACCTCCATGGCCTCAAGTTCTTAAATCCTATTATTTAGCTGTTTGAAATCCTTACCAACAATATCCCATGAACGTGACATTTTTAATAGTTCCTCATCTGTTTTAGATTCCTCTGTACTCAAGACACCAATGAGGCTTCCATCTTCTCTTAATCTACGGGTAATTGCACGTGTGTCAACATCATCTGTTATATAGCAAAAAAGCACTGTTATCATAAGTCAGAAATTATAGAGATAAACTAACAATAACTAGCTCATTCCCTCCGTGAAAATAAATAAACAAATTATCCACATGGTCAACTTACAAATTCCCATGACGTTTCTTTTTGCCAAATAATCACCCAGTGTTTCTTTGCAACGCCAATTTGAAGTACTAGAAAATAATTTGTCAGGGAAAGAAACAGTAAAATCAATCAATAAACAAAGACAGCTAAATCCCTTAGATTGATATTAGTGAAGCAGCAATTTTAGAAGAAAGTGAACCTGATACTTAAACTTCTGATCACTAAGCCGGCAAGGAAGCATTCACTTGACTCTTCATCATCTAACAAAAAAAGAATTCAAATAAGGATTTATGACCTCTAAGACAAAAGAAGTGTGCAAAAGCAAAAGACAAAAAACTTCACTCACCAAAATTTACCCCAGTATTTCCAATGTGTGGATTTGTCATCAGCACAAACTGACCAGCATAGCTAGGATCAGTAAGAATTTCCTGATACCTGCAGTATTAATGTAGGAAACCATGAAGCTGACTCCAAAATATAAGCTTCATTAAATTTTGAGAGAAAATGGCGTAATTTTTTTTTTTTTTTTCATTTTCTTTTGGTCAATACGATCGTCTTTATTAACACAACAAACTTTCTATATTGACAGGAGAAAGAAACTAATTCAAAAGTACAGTTGAGAATCGTAATCAAAGTGATAAAATAACCTGTTTCTCATAAAGCAGGTAAAGATCAGATTACTCGTCTATCAAAGATCAAGCTAGTTGGTTTGATTAAATCACCTGAATGGTTTAATATAATAGAAGCGTACACAATATTTGTGTTTGAAAAACTTCCATATTAATTGATGCATACATTTAGATGCCTATCCTCACTCTAGTAGTGTATTATATACTCTGAACTGTTCTCAAAGTTCCAATATGAAACCAATTTTTGATCATAATTTCCTATACGATACCTTTCAATTAAACAAGATTTATATTTTACCCATCTATATAGATATCTAACTCCTGCGCTTCGGATCTTTTCCAAGCACAATCTACACATGAACAGAAATGACTATCTGACAGTCAAGTTCATCAAGGCTACAGTTAGTTCAACTCGTATAGATAACTTCTCTGACAAGTCTAAAGCCAAGTCATGTGAAGTTTTCTACAACAAATTAAACAGGTTGAAAAATTTATCTTCAAAGTAGTCTGTTGTCTTCTAAAATCTGAAAGTTCACTAAAAACCAGAGTTTAGATGCATCAACCTTATAAAACTACATAATTTTTTCTAAAATCCAACAGGAACCAAATAAATATTGCCCATTACTTTGTGAACTCCTATACAATTGCTGTAACAAGTTCCCACACAGAACCCCATTTTTTTCTCATTTAAATTAAAAATCATAAAGATAATAGGTTGATATAACTAATGGATTTATTATAAAGTTTATGTGTATCATGTTCCTCACCCAGTCAAAGATGTATTGAAGACCACTTCACCAACTTGAGTTCCTGAAGCACCAAATGACTTGGCTTTCCAGACTGAACCATCTTCAAGCACCAATCTAGCATCTGACACCTTCCAAGGTCTTTCTGCCA
Organism: Artocarpus hirsutus; assembly: GCA_946598075.1. Taxonomy (NCBI): domain Eukaryota; kingdom Viridiplantae; phylum Streptophyta; class Magnoliopsida; order Rosales; family Moraceae; genus Artocarpus; species Artocarpus hirsutus. The sequence continues at coordinate 49,761 of CAMOHE010055485.1, forward strand.
ACCCTAATTATGCAGGAAATGACATTGCATTAACTGCTACAGTGTAAACTTTAACATGCTACAATATAAAGCAAAATATGCTACAATATAAAACACTTAGACATTACGTGGCTCTAACTCACAGTTCTAACTGGAAACGTGAAATGTGAAAAAGAAAATTAAAATAAAATATAGAAAATTAATGCGAATAATACAAATTCATGAATAAAATAAATGTTTATTTTCTTTTCTTCTTTCACGCTTATCTCCTCTTCCTTTTCATTTTTCCCCCGCAATATCTCAGTTTCACACACACACACACACGGACATTACATATATGTGGCTGGGAAAAATACTGCACAACATGGGTTCGAATCACCCAATATTTTGAATTGGGGGTTAAAATCACATTTCACAACAGCTCTTTTGATTCCCAAACGCCAATTTGTATGCAAATTGTAGAATAAAAGCAAAACATGGGGTAATCCTTTTAATAAATAAAAAAGCGTCGGAAAGTCCCTAAAAGCCAAAAACTTTAAACCGAGATGATAGAAAGAGAAAAGGTTGCCTTGATTACCAGAGGCGGCGGCAACTTGGGAAGAGCATTTGAGAATAAAAACCCTAAACCTCCGAGGATACGGAGAAGAAGAAGGAGAAGGAGAAGACATGGGGAGGAAGCAAGTGGATGAGGGTTTTAAGAGTGTGAAGCTCATGGAAGCTGAGGAGGCCATTTTTTGTTGTTGTCTCCAACTGAACAAGAAGAAGTGGTTGTCGGTTTGGTTTGTATTCAGTTTAGTGAGAGAAAGAGGAGGTGCGACAGTGTTGTCAGCAGCAGTATTGTCTAGGTTTAGTTGCCCATGCTCGCCTCCCGTGAGGTGGGGCTTCATGTACGGTGAAAAGGTGAGGCCCGGTATCTTGAGCCAATACTCATTTTTTAAGAGAGAATAAGTAAAATAAGAAGATTTTTGAAATTGTTTGTAGTAAGTAACTTATAATATTTATTGCGTAAATAATTTTGAGGATTAATTATAAAAATTTTCCTTGAATTATAGTTTTTGTAACATTTTATCTCTCGAGCTTCAAAATGTAACATCTGTTTCTCTGAAATATAAATTGTTTGCAAAAAAAATCATTCTATTAAAATTTTAACGAAAAATTGACAAATGATTATAAAGTTAGGTATATTTTAACAATTTTAGTTATAAAAGTAACCATAAAAATTAAAACTATAATAAAAATAGTCTTTATTGACGATTAAAAACAAAAATAATCAATTAAAACCATTATATAATTGAAATTCTTCTTTTTGGATATATCATAATTTTCTTCAAAATTTTATTTTTTTCACACTTAAAAAGTATTTTAAAATTTTAAAAGTTATATTTATTAGTAAGATGAAAAAGAATATAACAAAAATATATTCAAGATAACAAAATATATGACACAAAATTTTCAAAAAGAAAAAAAACTCTGACTATATTAATAAAATTTGTTTTATATTTTTGAAGTTTTTATTAGTATTTATACTTTTTAAAATTTTAAAGTTTTTTTTGAGTTAAAAAAATAAAATTTTAAAGAAAATTTTAGCATATTCAAAAAAAGAAGGATTTGAATAGTAGTATATTTTTAATTATTTTTTTGTTTTTAATCATCAACAAACACTATTTTTATTATAGTTTTAATTTTTCTGTTGTTTTTATAACTAGGATCATTAAATACTCCTAATTTTAAAATTAATTATCAATTTGCTATTAAAATTCCAATAGAAGAGTTGTTTTTATTTACACTTCATGCTTTAGGGAAACGGATGTTACATTTTGAAGATCTGAAGGTAAAGTGTTATAAAAGCTATAATTCAAGAGAAACTTTTGTGATTAACCTTAATTTTTATTTATACGGTAAATTAAAAAGAGAATAAATTATTTATGCTATAAATCTACTAGTATGACATCTGCTTTTACACGGGAAAATACGTCACTTATGATACATTATGTTCAATATATGAAAAAATTTTCAACAGTCACTCTTTTTCTTAAATAACCATCGATGATGGTTATTGACAAAATTAAAAAACTATGTGTATGCCTCACCCATATGGCATGGGTAATATATCCGCGCATATATAGGATGGAAACTTCTTAAAAAGCGAAAATGTCATTTTAACCCTTTTTTTAACAACATGTCGTTTATGATTTGATTGACTGAAAACTTAAACTTAAGCGACATGGTGTTGTGTTTTCTTAACCAATCCACATCAAAAATCATAATAATAACGACATGTAACAATAACTACGTGTCGTTTTTGTCTTTTTGATTTAAAGACTTTTTAATCAAATTGGATCAAACTTTATAATGATACGTATTTTAAGGACCTGCAGGACATTGTTTTTAATTCTTACGTTCTGTTGTCGAGATTTATAAAAAAAAATACAGGGTATTGTGTTTTAACCAAACTGCATTAAACTTCATAATAATAACGACATGCCTTTTATAATTAAACGACTCCAAACGTCAAGACCTCAAACGACATGATGTTGTATTTCAACCAAATCGAATCAAACTTCACGACCTTTGTTTGACAACTAAGTTGAAACTTACTAGTTCCAACTTGCTATGGCATAAACCTCTTATATATTATAGTATAAAGTAAAAGTTTGCTACAATATAAAGCTCTCATATGCTACCGTGTTTTAGTTCTAACTTAAAGTTCCAACTATATTTCTAAACACTTATAAAATAACAATTACATCATAATAACGGCATATAGTTGACAAAGCTATAAAGTTCAAAGAACATGATATCATGTTTCATCAAACTTCATAATCATAACGACATGTCGTTTATCGTTTATCGCTAGGTCATTGCACACTTAAACTTCCAACGGCATGTTGTCTCCTGCAAACGACAGGAAATTTTCATAAATAATGACATCTCGTTTTTAACCAGCCATGTGTTTGGTGTGAAGGATATTTCTTTAATTATTTGCGTTACTTCCAAGGTTCATTTAAAACAATAGTGGCATTATTTTTGAGAAGTTTTTTTTCTTGTTTTTAAAAGCACCAAAAATAAAAATGATTTTAAACATGTGTTTGGTTAAAATTTTGGTCCAAAATATTTCAAAAATAGTTTTGAACACACCTCAAAAAAATCTCTAAGGGTATGTTTGTTTTATGCATTCTTTGAACTCAATTGGCTCAAATTTGGATTCGAGTATCAGAAATTCTTTAGATACGTGTTTGTTTCCCCTTAAATCTAAATAATTTGAGTATCAAAAATCTAAGTTTTAAAAGTTCTCATCCCCTTAAACTTTTGAAACTCGAATATTTTTGTTACAGTAAAAACTAAAACTCTCTCTCTTATATTTGAGAAAAAAAAACATAACTTCTTCATTTAATATCCAATTAAGATGATTCTTTTTTTATTGTGTTCCTAAAGAAAAGAGGAATAATCAATATCTATATTGCATATTTTTTAATATCTTTAACATTAAGATTTTATTAGATTTCTTAATAAATCAAAAATTATCTTCACTACCTCTCCAAATACAAATTTTAATTTGATTCCATACTCAGATTAAAACTTAGATGCACATCCAAACGTTAATTTAAATAACAATTTAAATCACTAACTCAAATCTTAATTTAATCACACTAACTCAAATTAAATCACTAATTCGACTCCATTTATCAAACGGACCCTAAAATTGAAAAAAAAAAAAAAATCTTGTTTCCAACTTTTTTTTCTCAACACCCTTTCTCTCCCTTTCATGATCTCCCTCTTCTCCATGACCCTAGCACTCATCGGAAACCTACCGCCATCCCAGAGGGACGTCAACTGTTGCCGACGAACCCAACCCAACAACTCAACTCCAACCCAACACCGACAACCAATGGTACTAGTCGTGCTCGATGCCGAGGGAAAATCGCAGAGTGGTAGATCTGCTTGGGGCATCAATCATTGTTAATGGCTCCAACAATCGGGCTAGGGGTGAAGGGTGGTGCGAGGGGCCGACGAGGGGTCATCGGGGATGGAATTGGGTTCGTCGAGAGTGGGGCTTGGCGCTTAGGGTGGGGTAGCGCTGGGCACTTGGGGTGGGGTGGAGCTAGGCAGTCGGGGGCGTCACTAGCCATCAACGAGTGGGATTGGGTTGGGGTGGGCTAGGTCTGTTGACATCGCCGCGAAAGCTTGTGCAGTCGCTGGCGTTTTGGCCTCATTAGAGCAGAGGAAGATGAACACCTCTGTTATGTGTTAATAATAATAAAAAATATAAACATATTAATAATCTGTTTTTTAAAATAAAATTTGGGGTTTTATTTATATTAATAATCGTTTTATTTAAAAAAAATTGTATTTTGAAACATACCAAAATATACATACAATCAAATACAATTTTAAAACACTTTTAACACATTTCTCAAAACATTTTCATTTTTAGATTTTTTCAAAAAGCAAAAACCAAAATGAAACACTACTAGACATCGAATGTTGTCCCAAAATCCACATGTTATTTTAAATCAAAAGGCCTAACAACCTATGACATTTAAATAATGAGTGTCGTTTAAGACCAAAACATTATTTTATTTGCGAGCACGTTCTGTCTCTTTGATAAATTAATTGCATTAGCGCAACAAATGAACAAGCTTCTAGAAGCGTCTAGAACAATTTCTGGTTTAATGTTAAAAATTTTCAAGCTTAACTGAATTATCATTTTCTTGTTGTAAAGATTGCAATCTGGTAAGACATTATTATTATTATTAAAATTAAATTAATAAAAAATTAACTCACGAAAAAATGTGAACAATTAAGCTTGATTTCTGCATTATTTAGTACATATAATGAAAAGAATAGGCTATAAGATAATAAGCATTTGAGAAATTACAAATCTCAAGGAAAAAAAAAATGGCTGCATAACATGAAGCTATGCATTCTTATGTATTAGCTATAAATAAAGAAAAAATAAATAAATAAAAGTTTAGCATCCTAACGATAATTATCATATTTATAAAGCAAACCCTCCAAAGTTAATCTTGTTTTAACTCCGAGGGCTTAAGTGTTTAAGGTCTTCTGATATTCTCTCTAATATGAAGATGTTGCCTTTGTCATCCCTCCCTATCCTCATTGAATCATCAACATATCTAATGGAGAATTATAAATTAAGGAAACAAAAAAAACATCAATTTTTTTATCGGACATCAGTAAATAGACAATAACGCATATAAACAAAGATACAAAAAATTAATAAGGATACGTGATTTCTAGCCACCCTTCCGGATTGAAGATGCTAAGCAGGAGATCATAATTTTTTCGGAAGATATTCATTAGCTATTGTGTCATCCAAAAATGAAAGAGAGACTTCAAGTTAGAACATAATAACTAGAAAGAATTCTTCAGTGGAGTATAGGCGTAGTTCAGAACCATCAGAAAGAATTCTCGTTAAGTTTTGTTAAATTGTTATACCTCTCTTTAATATAATATGATTATGATGTGATCTAACGTATGTTTTTCTTTTCATACCCTTATGCAGACCCCTTATAGGGGAAAAACAGGCAATCCAGTAGGATGCAATGTCCAAATACCTGATCTGGAGTTATTGTTGAGTTGTCATAGCTGATGTTGACTCTCTGTGCCAAGAAAGAGTTACTAAGAATGATACCTCACAAACACAAATGGGTTTAAATTTGGAGCAAAAAAAAAGGTTTAAATTAGAATTTATCATAAAAAAGGGGTTCAAGAGTTTTAACTGATCTTGATGCAATCTTGAAGGAGGCCTCAATAGTCAGCTGTCCATCTAACAATTTGAATCCTCTCACACCGAACTTGATTACATTAACTGCTTTGCTCTCCATTTTGGGACATGATCATCAAATGTTAACAAATGTTATGATAAGTAAAAATAAATAAATGAATAAATCACCTCATACTGCTGTATGACATAAAAAAGGAGAAACCTTTATTGGTGGCTGAACTAAGTAGCCATATCCAAATCCTGAAAGCATTTTTTTTTTTCAATATCAGACGGGACTTTTAAATTTGAACAAAATGCCAAGCATGTACCTTAGGAACATCAATTGTTTGGAAGAAATCTCCCAAGGAGATAAAATCTCTCAAACCCAGCTTTGTTCTCTTTGAACCCAGTATTGTAATTGTACTATACACAAGCTTCCAGCGTCCAACCACCTTTCCAGTAATGGAAACTTATAAGAAAAAAAACAAAAAATAAAAAAAAGACAAAAAAATTATACTAAAATTGGAATGAACAAACCTTTTCAAGATTTAGAGTAGGATCTGGAGTTGGGTTCAGAGATTCTAGTTGCTTCACCAGCTCTTCAATCTCAGATTTCTTCTCAGAGGGGGCTCCAAAAATCCCTCTATTAATACCTTATAAAAACAATTAGAACCAAAAAAACAATTTCAGCAATGGTTTTAAATTGTTCAATGACAGCTAAAAATTGCATAACAAATAATAATAATAATAAAAAACTTACCTTTGAGCGCCTGGTGAAGCTGAGTTTTGAAGTGGGTTAGTGTGTCTTCCTCAACCAAGCCTGTGTTTTGCTCTCCAACCCTGGCTATGTAAATGGGCATTGACCCAAAAGGGCAACCATGACCACAAAATCTTCCTTTCCTGATCATATGATGTGTGGCTGAGATTACCCTGTGGGTTCTTCTTCTTATCTTGTTTGTTGTGAGAGGATTCACAAGGGAACTTGGGAACAGTGGTTTTACAAGAGTGGTAGCCATGAATAAACACACACAATCAGTCAATCAATATCGGTGCAAATACTTGAGCTTTTGTTTTGTTTTTGGTTTAGAGAAATGAAGCTCATTAACATGGCCAAAAAGCAAAAAGATTGGATAAAGTTTTAAAGTCTACTAGCTTCCTCTTTGGGTCTTTGAGCTTCTTCTCTTCATGTTTGTTTTCTTGTTTTGTGCTGTGCTTGTCTATCTTTTTTTTAGATGTTTTTTTTTGTGGGATAATGATTTTTTTAACCTCTTTAAATGGCTGGTTGAGGTTCCATTTTTTTTTTTTATTTCACGACTTGTTAGTTATTAAATATGTTTGAAGAATAAGTTATGAATAAAATATTATAATATATAAAATTTATATTATAATATATTTTTATTTTATATTATACATAACAAAACTGAGTTTTATGCTGGTTGAAACTAATAAGATAAACCGACTTTTTCAAACACATTCATTTGTGTTGTTTCTTGTACTTTCTTGTTGTATGTAGTCCATACGAGTTTCTGGATAGAGTTTAGAATAACGTGGTTGGCAGTTGTGGCTTCCCAAGCCGCTGGGCCTTGTAAGCCTTCCTTACAAAAAGGTTTATTTATTTACTTATTATTATTATTTTCTTGCAATTGGATATTTATTTATTTATTTTAAGCACTATAAAGGTATCATAAAGCAACGCAAGACGAATGACATTGTGTACATACGACACAGAAAGGAGGGACCGTAACAGAACGTTGAATCAGAGGATTACGAATTCTACAGAGTTAAAATTCAATCATATCTTTTTTTTTAATTTTTTTTGCTAAAAATTTAAGTTTAATTTTTACGTCAAATGTGAATAACTAAGATTATAGAGCCTAATTAATAAAATGTTTGATAAGTGTGGTTAAATTTTTTTTTATAGTTTAAAACACTATACTATATAATACTTTATAAAAGTTTTAAACTGTAATAACTTTTTGTTTTTTTCTGTATCATATAAAAATTTTACATTATTTAATAATTATTTTTATGATTTTAACCATTACTGCCAAACATCTAGTAAAATTTATACATTAGGGGCATTTTTTTCTTAAAAATTAACAAATATTATAAATGTGTCATATCATGAATTAATAGTAGGCACAGCCCTCCACACAAAATCCTCCCCGTGGCATTGGACTAATGGGTCTCAGGTATTTAATAACATTCTCGAGACACTAAGGGTGCGTTTGGTTCATGGTTTGAATCACGTTCGAATCATTTTGTTACATTATTTTCTTTTATAAAAATTTAAATTTTTATTTAAATTTTTTATTTAAATCTATGAATCAAACGGATTCTAAAATGCACGGTAGGACAAGGGGAAAAATTTTCAACTCCTTGAGAAGTCTTTGTTTATAAAATTCGAAAGTATGGGCATTAGAGATTTAAGAGGGAAAAAAAACCCATCAATGCTTATTACATTGCTGGTTTGAGGTTACTTTTGTAGCCGCTAAATAAAGAATTTCAGCAACTGGGGTTTGATAAACTTTCTTCAAATCTACCGTCTTAGAAAACCAAATTTGATAAGAGATTCTACAAGTAATTACTGTTCACTTGTTAACTTAAAGTCTCCAACTAATTTCAACATGCCTCATTCATAACTCTTCTAAAAATCAGAAAAATAACACCTCACAGTATTTGTTAAAAAAGGGACCCATTTAAATTATGAACTCTCAATTTTGTAATTCACGGATAATATAAACAGGGCAATGATAAGTGAGGTTGAACAATTCTGTTGTCCTCTTGGGAGGGTTTTATACAGATAAGCATTATTAAAACTGTTTTCAAAGCATGCCTAACCTGTAGGCTTGGAATTTTCAGACTCCTGCTGTTGTTTCCACTGCTCTGGGGTCTAAGCTTTCTTCATTGAAAGGGCATTTATCTCTTTCATCTCTTTTTCCAGAGCGGCGTTCACAAGCCTATGTCCCTCCAACAACCTCTTCCCTTCAATCTGTGCCGATACAATTTCAACAGCAAAGCTTGCCCCACATCTAATTACCTCACAAATTCAACAGAAATAAGCATAAAAATTATTTTAAAAAAAAAAAATCCTTATTCTTTTCTTGGGACTAGCTCCGTTGGGTTGGAGGGACAAAGAGGATTATAACGGTTCTTTATATTGTTTGATAAAATGAAGGAAGAGTTAAAATGATGGATTTTAGCTATTTGTATAATTACTATACAGTCTATTTGTATAGTTTGCGACGACATCTTCAACCTCGGTCGTCATGACACAGAGGCATGAAATTGATGAGGGAAAAAGATTCCCCATCCAGCTCTTAGTGTTTCCTCTCGATCAATTTGGATCGAGGTTGTTGAAATTGCCAATACCAGTGCTCCTCGCAGTGGTCAACGGTGGCGGACTCCGTTTTCTAGTTTTTCATGGTTGTTCCGTGCAATTGACTTTGGCTTCTTGCTCTTCCAGGCCCTCTAAATCATTTGGGAGGGGTGGTGCACTTCACCACCATCAGGAATATGTGGTTCCAAGAGGGCTCGACGGCATACAACGGTGGTACATGGGTGGAGACTTCCAACGATGGTTGAGGTGGAACAATGAGTGAAACTTGTTTCTCTCATCGTGATGGTTGTGTAGGAACAAAAATCTCGTCGATCGGATGCCAAATGGTGAAAAAATCTCGCCAAAAAATTATGGGTTTTTCTGCAACTTTGACCGAAGTGTGTGGTCTGTTCTAGTGGAGTTGGCATCGACACGATATGTTATTAGAACCAGCTCGTCGAGATCTTTCTGTTGGTATAGGAGATATCGAAAATCAACACTGGATTCCACACCAGAGTTAGAGAAGAGAGAGAGTAGAGAGATAAAGTAGAGAGAAAGACAGGCTGATTTTTTATTGGTCTAAATTTTTTTATTCACTTGTATTTATAGAATCTCTTGTGGTCCACACAGTTTAAACTGTGTCGTAGGTGGTTCGATTATGTTTTTGATATGTAAACTTAGAATTTTTTATAAACTTTGTTGTATTTTTCAAAATTGTAATATTCTTTGTCTTTCTAAAAATAAGTAGATAGATTCCAATCAGATTCTGAACTTAGCACAATTTTGTGCTTTATAGGTAAGAACCTAAATTGTTTATAATAAAAAGATGTTTATGAGTCTGTATCTAATCTATTAATATTTTTAAACTTTTCTTAATCATATTATGGATTTAAAAGTAATCCATTTGTGATATTTTATCGTCTTAAAGGCTAGTCAATGTTTGTGGACTCCATTAACACTCTCTTTTTTATTACTATTATTATGACTATTGTTATTATTATTATTACAATAATAATAATAATAAACTTTACATAATTACTAACGTGTATAATAGCTAACTTTATACATATAAGATTGTCAATTCTTGAATTTTTTATAATCCTTATGACTTAAAAAAACTTTTATGATGATTTATGATCTCATTAAAATCAAGATCAATCTTCTATTCATAATTTTTATGCTCACTATTTTTTGAATTATGGTGTTAAGCTGTTTGATCACTATGATCTAGATTTTTTTTTTTAAAAAAAACTAGCATCATATAGGAATTCTATATAATTATATTAAGTCAAAAATTCCTTTTTATCGATTCATCTCAATTTAGATATTTTAATTGAGATTCTTATAAAGGTAGCTACTTTGATCCTTACATAGAGATTGAATCATAAAAGCTTCATTTAATACACTGAAAAATTATTTTAATTATCCAAATGTACCATCATAACTTTCATTTTGTTATATGTTTTATACATAAAATGCAAAAAAATTATGCATTTATAATATTATTTATTTTTAAAGTCTTATAGCTATTAAAACTTTCAAATTGCATGCTAATTAAGAAAATTATAATCATAAATCATGATTAAGTAGCGATTTAAGTTTGTGAATTTTTTAGACATTACAGAAAATTTCTAGTCTTAAATTGAATCCTCATAGAAATTTGTATTTATAAATTCTAAAATTGTACTTTTTCATGTACGTAATGGAATGGTTATAGAAAAATCTTTAATTAATCATACTTATTAATTTTTAGATTTTTTCAGACATTACAATCTACCAACCTTATAAAATTTTCGTCCTCGAAAATTGGGCTATACTAAGGTTCTCTTGTTGCTTTTGTAATCATACTCTTATGGGGTTTCTTTTATCTGGTGATCCTATCATGAATGTCTAGGTAAGGAATATAGCCTTGTTGCCTAGAGAGCCCCCTTTTCACCTAGTTTAGGATTTACACTAATCATTCTTCATATTCTAGGCTGCGTATTTCATCTAGATCATGATCTGGTACGTAGAAATTGGCAAAAAATTCATCTCCTTGTCACTTCATTTGTTAGTTTTTATCATCGAGTCATCAAGACTAGCGATAATACTAGTCTGAAACACATTAATCTACTTGCTTTTAGAACTTCTATGGGTTGATAATGCTTGATCTTATCCTTTTAATCTTTCCTAAATATGTCTCGCTTCGCCTTGGGTGTGTGAGAAAAGGGAATTCGTTCTTATTCCCTTTATTCATAAGGTTTCTTATTGATATGCTTTCAGGACTTTTCTATTAGCCATATGAAATTTTCTAGCTTCTACTCGATTATCTTAATCATTGTGGCGATTTTTAATCGAAATCAACGTGTCTTATAATAATTTTTTTAAAATTTCTTAGAGGCAAGTTGGAGGTTTATTTGTCTTGTAGTAAAAAGTTCCTACATGGCACTAAAGTATAAGATGGATAGGGTCTCTCAGTGTGCGAGAATGATGCTATCAATTCTCTTTACTTGTGCTTATTCTAGGATTTAAAACATACTATCATAATGTACTATCCTAATGATAATTATCACATTTATAAAGCAAACCCTCCAAAGTTAATCTTGATTTAACTCTGAAGGCTTAATTGTTAAAATTCTTCTGATATTCTCTCTAATATGAAGATGTTGCCTTTGTCATCCCTCCCTATCCTCATTGTATAATCAACATATCTAATAGAGATTTATAAATTAAGGAAACAAAATAAACAATATTTTTATCCAACATTAGTTAACTGACAATAATGCATATAAAAAAAGATGCGTGATTTCCAACCAACCTGCGGGATTGAAGATGCCAAGCAGAAGATAATAATTTTTTGGGAAGACATTCATCAGCTATTGTGTCAATCAAAAATGAAAGAGAGACTTCAAGTGAGATCATAATAACTAGAAAGAATTCTTAAGTGGAGTATAGGCACGGTTCAGAACCATCATATTTCGTTAAAATTTTGTCAAATTATCGTACTTTTTTTTTGATAATATGATTATATGATTATGATTTGACCCAATGATTATTTTCTATTCATACCCTTACGTATACCTATCATAAGAAAAAAAGAAAAAAAAGCAATCCATTGGGAAGAATATGATGCAATGTCAAGGTACCTGATCTGGAGTTATTATTGAGTTGTCATAGCTGATGTTGACTCTCGGTACCAAAAAAACAAAAGGTTACTGTGAATAATATCTCACAAACACAAGTGGGTTTAAATTTGGAGCCAAAAAAAAAAAAAACAAGAAAAAAAGTGGGTGTAAATTAGAATTTATCATAAAAAAGGGTCCAGGAGTTTTAACTGATATGCAATCTTGAAGGAGGCTTCAATAGTCAGCTGTCCGTCTAACAATTTGAATCCTCTCAAATTGAACTTGATTAGATTAACTGCTTTGCTCTCCATTTTGGGACATGATCATCACATTGAATTTGTCAGATTACTCTGTGGGTTCGTCTTCTTATCTTGTTTGTTGTGAGAGGATTTACAAGGGAACTTGGGAACAGTGGTTGTACAAGAGTGGTAGCCATGAATAGATACACACAATCAATCAACCAATATTGATGCAAATGCTTGAGCTTTTGCTTTGTTTTGGTTTAGAGAAATGAAGCCCATTAACACGGCCAAAAAGCTTTAAAGTCTGCTAGCTTCCTCCTTGGGTTTTTGAGCTTCTTCTCTTAATGTTTGTTTGCTTGTTTTGTGTCGTGCTTCTCTCTCTTTTTATGAGATTTTTTTTTTTTGTGGGATAATGATTTTTTTTTAACTTCTTTAAATGGTATGTTGGGGTTTTACTTTTTTGACTTTTTCATGGCCTGCTAGTCACTGAATGTGTTGGGAGATATAGTTAGAACTAATAAGTTAGAACTAAAATATTATAGCATATAAGTATTTTATATTATAATATATTTTTGTTTTATATTAAAATATATGAGAATTTTATATTGTAATAGTTGAAGCTGATAAGTGAAAACAAGATTCTCAGACACATTTATTTCTGTTGTTTCCACTTTCTTGTTGTTGCAAAATCGAGGGATTAAAATGAACTCTGGTTCAGTAGAAACCTATTTGTGCGGTCCATATGAGTTTGAGGATAGAGTTTGGAAATATGTGGCTGTGCGTTGTGGCTTCCCAAGCCCTTGTGCAGCTGGGTCTTGTAAGCCTCCCTTGTAAAAAGGTTTATATATTTATTTATTTATTTATTATTATTTTTCCATTGGGATATTTATTTTTTTATTTATTTTAAGCACAGAAAAGATCATAAAGCAACATAAGACGAATGACAACGTGTACCTATGATACAGAAAGGAGCCCATCTCTCTTAGGAAACGTTAAGGACCGCAACAGACGTTGAATCAGAGGAATGCCACTTCTACTGAGTTGAATTCAAAAATATATATTTTTTGGCTATGAATTCAAGTTTAACTTTTACATCAAAATCATACATGTGAATAACTAGGATTATAAAGCCTAATTAAAATTAGCACATTAGTGGCATTTTGTTCTTAAAAATTAGCAGACATTATAAATGCATCATCTTGTGAATTAATAGTAGGCACAATCCTCCACACAAAACCCCCCGTGTCATTAGACTAACGAATCTTAGGTATTTAATAATATTCTCAAGACACTAAAGGTTTATTTGGTAAATAGATTTGAATTGTGTTCATCTCGATTATTTTGATTTGAGTTGTATGATTTGTATTGATGATTTAAATTGCTATCTGAATTGAAGTTTGGATGTACATTTAAAGTGTTAATTAGAATAAAGAATAAAACTAAAATTTGTATTTAAATAGACAGTGACTAAAGTTTTTGATTTATTAACAAATCTAATAAAATCTTAACGTTCATGACTCTAAAAAATATGCAATATGGATCTAATGTATTCCTCTGTTCATAAGGAACGCAATAAAAGAAGAATCGTCTCAATCGTTTATTAAATGAAGAAATGATTTTTTTTCTAAAATATAGAAGAGAGAATTTCAACTTTTACTGTAGCAATTATATCCAAGTTTAAAGAGTTCAAGAGAGGTTAGAACTTTAAAAACTTAAATTCAAAGGATTCATTTGATTTGAATTTTCGAGGAAACAAACAAGTATCTAAATATACAAAACAAACTGAGAATAAAATACATACGAATACATATATTTATACAATCCAAATTTACTAATTAATATGGACTTTAATAATAACATGTATATAATCAAGTTCATATCAATAGTAGTCAACTTGTTGATCAACCAAACAAAATATTTTCAACACTTTGAGATTTAAGGGGAGAAAAATTTTAACTCTTTAGGAAGTCTTTGTTTATTAAATTCAGAAGTATGGGAATTAGAGATTTAGGAGGGTAAAAAAAAACCCATCAACGCTTGGTACATCGCCGGTTGAGGTTACTTTTGTAGCTGCTAAATAGAGAATTTCAGCAACTGGGCTGTGATAAACTTTCTTCAAATTTAGCGTCCTAGAAAACCAAATTTGACAAGAGATTCTATAAGTGATTATTGTTCACTTGTTAACTTGAAGTCTCCAACTAATTTTAACATGCCTCATCATAACTCTTCCAAAAATCAGAAAAATACCACCTCACAGGATTTTTTAAAAAAGGACTCCCATTTAAATTATGAACTCTCAATTTTGTGATTCAGAGATAATATAAAAAGGGCAATAATAAGTAAAGTTGAACAATTCTGTTATCCTCTTGGGAGGGTTTTATATAGATAAGCATTATTAAAACTGTTTTCAAAGCGTGCCTAATCTGTAGGCTTGGAATTTTCAGACTCTGGCTTGGAACTTTCAGACTCTGGCTGTTGTTTCCACTGCTCTTGCTGTTGTTTTCCACTGCTCTGGGGTCTGAGCTTTCTTTATTGAAAGGGCATGTATCTCTTTCATCTCTATTTCCAAAGCAGCATTCACAAGCCTATGTCTCTCCAGCAACCTCTTCCCTTCAAATTGTGCCGATACAATTTCAACAGCAAAGCTTGCTCCACATCTGATTACCTCACAAGTTCAACAGAAATAAGCATAAAAATTACTTTTCTTTAAAAAAATCGTTATTATTCTTCTCTTGGGAGTAGCTCCGTTGGGTTGGAGGGACGGAGAGGATTGTAATGGTCCTTTATGTTGTTTGCTAAGATGGAGAGAGAGTTAAAAGGATGGATTATAGTTATTTGTTTAATTACTATACATTCTATTTGTATTGTTTGTTGGTAATTTGTTTAGAGGGTAAAATACTCTTTAGAAGGTTATAGTAGATGAATTGCTTGAATCCTTCCAAAATTTGGTGTGCCATGAGGGAGGTTACATCCCCTCCACCTCTCCTCATCCTTATCTCCTCCCTCCAACCAAACAATAGATTAAACCTCTCCCTTCCTTTACCCTTCTCCCTATCTCCATCTTTCCCCATCGTTTGTGTTTGGTTGGAGGAAGAGCTTGAGGAAGGGAGAAGGAATGGTGGAAGGAGAGGACCAACCTATTGTTTGGTTGGAGGTAAGGTGAGAAGGGAGAGAAGACATGGAGGAAGAGAATCCCTTTGGGCTCACCAATTTGGATCCTTTCATTAGTGTAAGGATTCAAAATCCACAAACTTAATTCAAAAGACTATTTTTCCCCTCAACAAAATTATTAATAATGAAAAATATACAATATGGTAATTAGACAAACAACCCTCTCTCTTACCAAACAAGATAAAGGATTACTATTCTCTCCATCAATCTAATACTTTCCCCTCTTCGTATACTCTTTACCTCCACCCAAATAGAGCCTTAATTCCAAACCTAGATATTTTCGTGAAAAAAGGGACTTACCCTCCAGACGTATCAATTACTTCCTGAAACCAAAACCAACGAAAGATGTTAGAGCAAACTTTTATGAAAAACCTTGAAGAAAGGCACACGCCTTGACATGGAAAAAAGAATCATCAACTCACAAAGGAAATGTAAAGAATGTTAATTAAGGCCTATACTTATGATCTCCAAAAATAGTGGGAAAGAAAATGGGAGGATGTACAAGCACATTACAAATAAAAAGTACAAGTTGGTTACAATCTCTCAAGTTCCATAAGATATAAGTTCACAAAGACGTTTAGAAAACCAAACTATTTGTCAAATTTTAACCCCCAATCGATCGCGGCAATCAACTTGCCATATGTAATTGCCAAGCCAAGTTCAATCTAATAATAATGTTACGGTACCAACTTGTTTACCAAATTTTGGCCATCAAGTGAGATAATAGTTGACAATGGAAAAAATGGCATCAATTGTCACATCATGAATTGACCAAAATTTGGTAAACAAATTGATACGCTTAACAACCCTCTCTTAACTATATAAATATCCAAAAGTACAACTTTGGTATTACATCACTTGGTCGCCAAAATTTTAGAATAAAATAAGTTTAGTTGGAAGTGACCGACACATAAGGCCTACTTGTAATGTTTCCTGACAAATGTGTGCAGTTAGAGAGGCTAGAGGTGAAAAACAAACAATCCAAATTGTAACTCAAATTCAAATAATCATAGATCACATGACACGGTCCATTGTCATGTAGTACATGGTAATAATCTATTAAAAAAATCTTTCTGCTCCCTCCAATTTCTCACTCTCATGAGCCGTTTATACTCCAAGCCGCAAAATGTGACTACAATGCAATCAATTATCACCAAATGTATGATACGGTCACCGATTCTCCAGTCAAATTACTAGAGTAATAAAGTTGTTTCCCTTTTCCAACTTTTAATGAAAATCTATACATTTTCATTTCCTTTCTCACCTAGCATTTCTATTCAACATTAGGCGAGGTGGTTCACACATTAAATTGAGAAATAACCCATTAAGAATACAAAGAACAATTGTACGACCAAATATGTTTGGTCACACCATACATTCACTGCATTGCAGTAGCATCATATCACTTGGAGTCCAAACAACGCGTGAGAATGAGAAATTGTAGAGGACAAAAGATATTTTTTAAGGTTATCACGTAGCACGAAATGGTAAATCTTGTTATCTGTTGCATGATTACTCAAAACTGAATTACAATTTGCATTATCGATCCTGCCCTTCCACCATTTGTGTCAACTACAAGTAAACGACATTTGTTGGCCATTTCCAACTAAACTTTGTTTTTAGTATAAGTCCTCTGACCTTGTATCCAACCGTATGCTAAGACCAAACCATTTGGTCGTACCGTAGTCTCTTCACTTAAGAATAGAAAATGCTCGATGCTAAACATCACAACGAAGAAAGAGTCCCCACTTGTGAGCTCCACCCATTTTTTGTTAGTGTGTGATACTCAAGAATACAGGTACCCTATAGCATTGTCCTCAAAAATAGCATGTTAAACGTTTAGCGCATTTGTTTCACATATTTGAATTGCCTTTTAAATCTTTTTGCATAGTGTTCTCTCTTCAAAAAATAAAAATAAAAAAAAATTGAACTTTTCTCCAAATTTTCGATTCCAACCTATGAGGGTCACTTATTTTCGATTCACAAATAAAAACGAGTAAACCCTAGCTTACCACAACCAGATGCGGAAACACAGTTGTGAGTCACAAATATCAAAATTTGAAAACGAAGTAAAAGAACCAAAAACCATTTGCAAGAATAATTAACCAAAACCCCATCAAAACTTGAGGAAATCATTAAGTAATCACAACCATGATAGAAACTTGAACAAGAACAAAACGGTAACAACAGATACTTCACGGAGAAAAGAAAAATGATGAATAAAAGAGAAACAAATCAAAGATGTACTTACGAGATGAGAAGGATTCAATTTTGAGGTGAGTGAAGATTCGACTTGTTCCTTTGTCACGCCCATCTTTTCCCCCCTCTCTTGACTTGTGACTGGATCTTCCAAGTTTGTGTGCTGTCACAGCATGAGAATATAAACGGGAAAATAACCAGAATAATAATAATAATAATAATAATAATAATAAAAATAATAATAAATAACCAAAATAATAATAATTTGTGGATTCTCCTTGAGTGGGTGGGCCAAGCCCACTCATCAGTCCATGCATTCCTCATGGACCATCAGTAGTATGTTTTGGGGGATGTTGATAAACGTTGTTTTTAGGAGGATTTTTATAAACGTCGATTTTAAGACTTATTTATTTGTTTTTTATAAATACCATAGATATTTATTTATAGTATAATTTAACATATAATGCGAATAACAATATGACACAATTTTTTTTTAAATATGCCTGAATAAACACGATTTTTAAAAATGTGGCATAACATGTAATTTTCTCGATGTTTTGTTCAAATACAGCAAAATTTGGGTTTTCTTTTTGCTAGGGTAAGTTTGAGAAATACTAATTTTGTGACATTGTTGTTAAATCTTATGACTTTTAGATAAAATTTTGAAGCAAATCACTTCTAAAGATTATAAAAACTAAACTGATTACAAGTATTTTGAGTTACGGTTAGGCAAAGAAGTGTTATTTAAGGGTATTTTGACTGTTTGGCCAAGGACAAGTTGTATGAATCAAAGAAAGAAAAAAAAGTGGTAGCACACAGTAGTAACAGTGAATAAGTTGTATACCATTTAGTTAATGCTTTTTTTTTTCTTAAACTAGTGGAGGGGACATGTCATGCACCTATCAAGTTGTAATTGAAGCTTTATAGCATAGATAATGAGTAAAAAGAATAAATATAAGAAAATTTTACTTAGAGATTTGAAAAAGAAAAAGGGTTTGCAAAATAAAAAAATATGCATTTATTTTATTTTGGTAGTTAGAGATTTACTTTTCTCTTCTAATTTCCCTCAAGATTTATGAAACATCCAATTTTGATCTTTAAACAAAGTATAACACAAGTAAAATATAAAAAGGTTGAGATTTTACAATGGATAAAATGGTAAAAAAATAAATCTAAAAAATACCTAAAAGGAAAAAAAAATTGAAATGATGACACAATTTTGATTAGTTTATTTTAAATATATATTTTTCTTTTTAGATTTTTTTTTTCAAAACTACATCTCTATTATGTTATCTTTGTAAAACCCTAACGTGTCATTATTGTATTAGATTTTGTCTGAAAATAGATGATTTACTAATTAAGGAGTGAAAACTATATATTCTCATTGGCTAAGTAAAAATTTGATTTAGTCTTCATTTTAGAGAAAAACACACACACACACACACTAAAATTTGACCATGAATGGTGATAAAAGAAACTAACCACAATACAAATCAAAATTGATCACAAACAAAGAGAATATTCCAATGAGAAAGTTGAGATTGAAGGTTCAACAATACTATGGATGAGAGAGAGATATATAAATTTGAAATGGAGAGAAAATGAAAAAAGTATAGAATAGGGGAAAAAAATGAGGATATTGGAGATAGAAGACTACGATATGGAAAATGGGTCAAAAATAAAGAAAAGAAAGAAAGTAAGGCATCGTAAAAATAAAGAAGAAAAAAAGATAAGAGCACTGAATAATGAGGAAAAAAAAAAGATAACAAATGGTAAAAGTCTCTAAAAAATCCTTAATTGTAATATTTTAATTAATAATAGTAACTTGTAACCTAACTACTGAGCACTTCACTGTACACTAAGAGAAAAATAATATTTTTGGTGTTTTAATGTTTAATTTGTTTTATGTATTTAATTTTTGAATTGTTGGAGTTTGAAATTTTTTTTTTTTTTAGGTTTTTTGAAAGACGTTAGTTACTATGTTACTAAATTACTATTTATATAATAGAATTTTCTTTGAGTTTAAACAATGTTATATTTTTTTAGCTTTTAACAGTTAAATGCGTAGGGTATGGAAATAGCTCTTCATATGGGGATTTTCTAACCTCGATATTGACTTAAATTAGGATGGTATGAGAGACAAAAAGAAAGTTGGGTATGGGGGTGGAGGTAGTATACCCACCTCATTCTATGTTATTGGTGTTAGACAGGTATGCCTTAAGGAGTAAAATGTAATATGTTTTTGGAGATATTTTATCAATAAAGAGTTTATTTATTATTCATATACCAAATAGTTGTCCTCTTTACGTTCATATTTGTTGGATGTATGATAAACAAACAAAAGTCTGAAACTGTTAGTCTAAACCTTTAGAATCAGGCATATGATGGATAGATTATATAGATGACATAATTCTAAAGGTGACGATCTAAATCATATGATCCGCAATTGAGGGAATAAAGTTGGGCACTTTATCATGCAAAAATTATTATGTTGTCTATATCCCTAATGGGAGATGGTTGTCTTAGTCATCGGAGGTGCACTCCGCAAATAGAAACATTGGTACATTGTTATAGGTGACGATGTATTAGATCAGGACATAAAGTATAATTGATTTAGATTAATAATTTTATCTCGGCAAATCAATTCATTTTAGATAATCATATATGTTGTATCTTAATCTTGAGATAAATAGTGGCCCTGTTATCTTGATTTATGTCTTTTAATGTATCAAAGGGTGACATCTACATTTTTATGTTGATAAGTATGCCGGTACGTTGGAGACATGACTCTTGATAGCGTAGACTTGTTATTCATAGATACGAAATCCATAGCTCCTCTATAGGAGTCAATGATATCCCCTTATATGCGTTATCTTGTAATTGAAAGACTGGAGCACTTAACCATTTGGATACATAGGTGTAATCAAATGGCATACTGTCTTTGTGTAGTAAGTTTTCTAATGGTGAGGTAATGAAATGGAAGAGGAAAATAATTAGGAAGGTAAGACAAAATTTATCTTTAACCCAATTATAGATATCTTATTGAGATATGATACATCATGATATGTTATAGATACTTAGCTAACTTGGGCTTCGTAATTTTATATAGTTTGAGAGTGCAACTCTAAGCTTTTGGTGGAGTAGCGTTAGAGTTGATAATTATGAAACATATATTTGGGATATTGGTTTTTATAATTATCAGGAGCTTGAACCATAGAGGTCCATCAGGTCTCATTTGCTAGTCCATAATAAATCCTATAACGATACGGCATACTTTTTTAATAATTAGTGACTTATATTAAATTAGTAGATTAGCTAAAATTCGATAGGATCAGACAATTCATGTCTGTTTATTGGTTGAATTAATTTTGTAAATTAATTCAAGATAAACTTGTTGAATTATCTGAAATATTTATTTTCCTAGAGATTATCTAAATATGGTTGTTTTAATCAAATAACTTCTCTATTGGGTTGTTTGACTTAAAACTAAGGCTTTATCCAAAGAATCTAGGGTAGGAAATAAAAATTCATAGGAATCATTTATCGTAAGTTTGGCAGGCCGATCAATTAGTTCGGCCTGCCGATAGAGCAAGTTCGACAGGCCAATACGTTAGCTCGACCTGTCGATCTAACAATAATCTAAGCACGTGTTTTAGATGTGATTTTATCAGATATAGATCTAGATTCTAATTTTTGAGGCCTTATCTGATAATAACCAACCTAGGAATGACCTTTATAAATAGGGAGTGAATTTTTTAAGTTATTTAGATCAATTGAGAAATTAAGAATGAGCACTCTAGTCTGTTAGTCTCTGAAACTTCCTGAAGAGCTATTGTTCACAAATTACAAATGTTAGTTCTGGGTTTTCTCAATTGGTTGCAAGGAGATTCACCGAGGAAGAGTTGTACGATGTGTGCCCACACACATACCTATCGTGGGTAGAGAATAGTAAAGAAACCAAGTTGATTGAGGTTCTTTTGAAACGTTATTCTCTTTACAGATTGCAGGAACTCTTCAGCATTCAAAGATTAGTAAGATCTAGTTAATTTATGTATATAGCGTGTCAAACTTATGCTTTAAAAAATATTCTGATTAAAAAATTTTAAAATTTCCACTGCGTACTATTTTTCTAGTAATTGCCATATCTATTTTTAAGATACAATGGTAGAGAAATAGAGCTAAAAAGAAAGAAAAGAAAGTTAAGCATGAAAATGGTGGAGTCAAAAAGGAAGAAAAATTCAAGTAATTTTAAAAGTAAGAGATTATAGCAGATAAATAAAGCTAAAAAAAATAAAGCAAAAGAAGAAGGGAAAAATAAACATTATTAAAGAAAATAATTAAAGAAAAAAGTATAAAAAAACTAAAGCACCAAACGATGTTTTTTGGATGACTAAGGAAGGAATACTACATTCCTTTCAACTCTTTTATATGTCTAAGGATGGGGGCAATTGAATATTGTTGGTTCTTAACAAGTATTGTGTTACTTTGGTCTCTAACCGTCTTTTTTCATGATTGACTCTTCTTTGAGTTTTGTTTGTTTTCTTTTTAATAGTTTTAGTCTTCGATACTAATATTGCAAATGACTTTTGAAATTTCACAAAGATAGGGTCATTAGGCAAAGCTTTTGCTTTAAGTCAGTAAAAGAAGAGTAAAAGCTATTACTTTTTAGTAAATCTTCATAACTATATTTTCAAATGATTAAAATGATTTTAAATTTTGTACTAAGTAATAAAAATGTTAAAATAAGTTTAAATTATCTTATTTAAATTTTAGTACAAGTTTCAAAGTCTATTCAAAAGTCTTTTTTAAGAAGTCATATTTTATAGTTTTGATTCAGGAGATCCAAAACTTTTTCACATATCATCTAAACATTTCAAAAAGCTGCTTTTTAACCCATAAAGCTGAAATTAATTTGTAACGACCCTATATGTGGGTTAACAGTTTTTAATGAATTAAAATAAAAATAAGAAATAATATTAAAACTTCAAGAATAAAGTTACTCAAGACTTAAATGAAAACTCTCAAATCAAAAATAAAAATATAAATAATAATTAAACCACAGTTTAATGTAGTACCTAAATTTAATAATATAAAACTATCGTCGTTATCATTTCAACCCTCAACACATCTTAATACAGTCACAGAAAGTAATAATCGATGCTTACATTATCATGAAGAACATTCTTAACAATTGAAGCAATTCCAACGTAATATAGCTACTTAGCTTCCTCAACTATTTTTCTCGTAGCCACCTCACACTTAGTAAGTCTTGAAAAGATGAAAATATAAGGGAATAAGCGACAACATGCTTAGAAGGAAAAACCATTACTCATCTTTAAGTTTTTATCCTTACTACATTAAAATCTGCATGGTTCGTTAGTTCTCATCATTATTCATCAATTTTATCATGTTTAATTCTAATGGATATCTTATGATCATTCTTACCAAGTTTTATACATATATATATATATATATACATATTAATTCAGGATTCAATTATGCTCATCTATATCCACTGTGCAATCGAATATTATATCACTCAACTCAATGAAACCCAAATGGGTGCACTTGATCACCCTCTAAACATTTCAAGGGTGTTCAGTGAGGGGATATCAAGCCCTGAGTCCTCATCAAGTCGATTCCTATACAGTGTGTTCTGGGACTTTTGACCCAAGGAAGCGTCATCACCTCCTCCCTATTTTACCTTTTAGGGTATTCGTGCCTAAGGACGTAACTGCCACCCTCTTCATGTCTCATTATTTCTCTATATTTAATCGTTATTTATAGAGTTAGTTTTCCTAATCATGCTTCTCAATTTACAACAACATATGTCAAATAATTATATTTCTTGCTGTATAATGTAGGACGAGTTTTACATCATCATGTTATAAATATAATCATATATATTCAAAATATCACATACATATCTTGCAACATAAGACAACCAAATTTTAATTTATTAAAATCTTGCAAAAGATGAGTAATAGAATCCTTACTTTCCAAGCTTATGAACGATCTTTTAATCTCGAAATCAATTAACACTAGCTTCACACTCCCTTGATCCTAAGGCATGTATAAGGACAATTAAAACTAAAGCACAATATACAACCATATTCATAAATAAATCATATGTAAATCCATTTCACTAGTGTGCCATTAAAGTTTTTATGCAAATTTCTTTTTGAATACCAAAGTAAACAATTTTTGTCTTAACACAATATAAAATGTATACAAATAATCTATATGTTTTAGTCCCTAATAAGATTCATAAATCACTTAGGATAGTGTTGAAAATGTTGCAAGACACTAAGGAATTAGGAGGTGAGCAAAGTTGAGTTCTTGGTTTAGGTTAGCAGCTGGTATACCATGGCAAACTGGCAATATACTTTTACAAAAAGGAGAGGTTCGTTATCTACAATTAGCATAGGGTTAACATGTGGTTTACTTAAGGTAAACGGGCAGTATACTGCCACTGGCAGGTCTACTAGTTTTCAATCTGAAATTGAAAAATTTATAGAAAATAAAATACAACTCCGATTTAAGCTCGTTGGAAAGCTTAGGATGTTTACTTTTTAAATATGCAAATTAATTTACAAAATTCATTTTTATTTAATCCTAGAATTTTAAGAAAGGGCCACTGCCTATAGAGATATTACAAAGTTTATGGAATACCAAGTTTTCCTTTAAACCATATCATATTATTCTTGTATAAAATCTCAAAACCATGTCAAAATATGTAGTATGCATTATATACTCATAATAAACATATTCCCGTGGATTTTTATGCTAATAACATTATCAAACCATATTTCAAGCATTTCTTACAAATAAGGGTAAAAATATGCTTATATCAAACTTTTTTTCATTCAAACCTAGAAATCTTTTTTATACCTCAATTAAATCTATGATGAACCTTTGAAATATGTTTCTAATATGCATATGGAACTAGTTTCATAATATAATTTTCTGTTTACGACATATACACTTAGATTTTATACATGTGCTCTAAAATAGCAACAAAACATATGCTCAGGTTCAATAACACAAATTTAAATAACCCTTGAGTATAAATTTATAAATGAAAGACTAAATTCAATCATAAGATTCTAACCTTAGATTATGGCTAGTTGGAAGCTTGAAATGGCTTTAAAGCAGGTTCTTTGACTTCGGTATGGTTGAAATTCTTGCTCAAATGGAGGTGATAGTGGCTGATTTTTATGGCTACATTGAAGAAGTTTTTTGAGTATTTTGCTTAAGCAAAAATGAGAAGTAGAGTGTGGGAACCATGGGAGAAAATGGAAGAGAAGATGAAGTCTTTGAAGAGAAATGATAGAAGCAATTATGAAGGAGACATGTTGCCGCATATCACGGAGGAAATAAAGAAAATGAGGGTCAAGAGTAGTTGGGAAAGATATCCTTATGTCTCCTCTGGAGACCTTTTGGTAGAAAATACCAAAGTGGTGTTTTCATGATAAATAGAATAATAAAAGTAACTTAGTAATTTTAAATGCAACAAAATTTTAAATTATCACATTTTATAAATTAATTTGTAAAATTATTCCCGTTAAAATAACGGGTGTTACATAATTTCTAAGAACTTTTGCAATACTACCCCATAAATCTGTCCCAATAACAAAGTAATTGAAATTTTTATAAAACAAGTGATATTGATTGCAAAGTATTTTAAATCTTAAGAGTTTTTAATCATAGTTAATGGAATATTTTGTATTTAATATAATAATTTACGTGAAAATTTCAGTTGCTATGATGTTGGGATGTGAATATTTATATAAAATTTATCACTCATTAATTTTAGGGTTTATTTCTTCATGGGTTCGAATTGGTATAGTTCTTATGGTTTAAATTGATAGATTTAAACTTTTGTAGTTTAAAATACAGTTCAAACTGGCATTTGAAAGTATAAACATTTGAACATAGAATAAAATATCAGATCAAGAAACCGGTATTTGGATAGTATGAGAATCGTGAGAAAATTAGAGATAGAGCCATTGTTTTACTATAACAAATAAGTTCAAAACCATGTGAACTTAAGGGGGATAAGTGCTCCAAAGCAGTTTTAGATAGGTTCAAACATCACACTAGTGTTAAACCTCCTCAGTTAATATACATCCAGATGTTAGTTTGAATTAGGCTCATAAATTCAAACTGCATGAAGCATGGAGCAAATGCCCCTCATGTCAGAGCATAAAACTAATAAAAACTCAAATTCAAGGAGTAATTTGTTAAGAAAAATATTAAAAAATCAAAATGACACAATACATATAATTTGGAGATCAACCATGCTATTAATTAAAAAAAAAAGATTTTACAAACATAACAACACCTTTAGGATACCAAAAATATTCCTAATGGTAACATACCAAGTTACCGACAGATACTATCAAATATTGTAACAATCATTGCAAAAATTAATTTGTAGGTCAAAAGATGACGAGACATCTAATTACCTCTAAAACGAAGAGAGTAAATTCCACTTTATTTGTTTAACTTTTTGGGAGGCCTAGTTAGTAAAAAAATTAATCTTTAGTATTGAATATTTAATTTTTTTAAATATATTTTAATTATTTAAACCTTTTTTATGAAAAGAGAAAAACAATATTTCAGTACAAATACTAATTCACATATACAAAGGGTCCTACTATAAAAAAACACTCCGTTTGTTATTTTAATCATCTTAAAAAAATCAGGAACATTTTTTTTCCAATTAATTTTGTCATTTTTAGAGAGTTTGGAAACTCTATTCAAGTGATAGGGTGTTTGGGAGAGCGCTTGAAACTAAAAATGTTAGTTTGAAAACTATAGTATATAAGAGCATTATATTGTAGCAACTTTTTACTTTTTATTGCAGTTACTGAGAGTTTTACACTATTTGCTAGAACCAATGGTTCTAATTGAGATGGTAAACTACCCAAAAGTTTCTTTTTGGTGATTTTGAATCTTGTTTCTTTTAGTAATTTTAGAAATTTGTTTCTTTTGTTAATTTTAGAAACTTACTTTTGTTATTTCTTTTAGTTAACAAAAAGATTGTTAGCAAGACATTTTATGGTCTTGGTTGCTTTTGTGTGTGAAAGAATTAGAGTGTGTTTGGGATTTGGGTTGTGATAGTTTTGAATGGTGGGAAGTTTGTTACGCTTTTGAAGTCTCCTTGTTTATACTAGAATTTTTTTGCCATCTCTTCCCATGGACGTAGGCCAAAAAGTCGAACCATGTCAGTCCTTGTATTATTTGGATTTCTGTCTTTTTTTGGGTCATAAATTCAATTTTAGTTCACTTCGTGTACAATAAGTGGCATCAGGGCCACCAAATTTTATTTTGGGTTTGTGCTTTGTTTTTATTGGGTTTGTTGATGATAATATTTAATAAATTCAAAGGAAAAATTATTTTTGGTTTTTGGCACATCAAGATACGAGCCCTACTTTTTTCAAGGACTGTACTTAAAGCGCTAAAGGGCTAGAAGGCTTTTCCAACAACATTATCAAATGAAGAGAAAGATAAGGGCGCATACTGTCATTATGTTATCGTTGATAGATGAGGTGCTACATGAAGTTGTTGTTGGAATTTGTGCACAATAACATGGTGTAAATTCCACAAGAGCATTATTAGATATAAAGTATTTCATAATTAATAAAATAAATTCCTTTTATTCTCCTTTATGTATATCTTGTTGAATATATGTATATATACAAATATCATAAAGGTTTCAATATTGTAAAAGTATATAATCATGTATATGAAATGTTCATAATATAGAGGATATGATTATGTGAACTTAGTATAAACTTTAGCTTACAATCAATAAATAAACTTAGACACTTTATCTTGCTTAAAATTATGATGTCCTCTATACCCAACTTGATGGATTGATCTTATCTATATTATAATAATGTGATGATAACTGGATAAAGACATCAGTGTATTTAGAACACATTAAACTTAGACCAAGATAGAATTTAAGTTCTTGTGTAATTTTGTAACAAGAATTATACAAAAATCTATAAACCTAGCTCTAATTATAAATATTATTGTAAAGCGTATTATCATATAGTAAATGTTTATATCAATAGATGAACTTGTTGACGACATTATATGTTTAAAGTTCCATATAATTCTGTATACAATTTAAAAGTGCAACCTTGGTTTCTAATAGTAGCACAAACCAAAGTTAAGAATTATTATTAATTGAATTGGGAGATAATTTAATTATATATAATTATTGGTGCTTAAATGTATATGTCCATTGGGTCCCCTTTCTAGCTTCATAATATTCTTTTTGATTGATCAATCAGAATTTTCTTGAATTAATTTCTCTATAGGGGCAAAATGGTACTTTCACACGACAGTCCATCAGGACAATGTGTGGCGCCACACACTAGAACTCTAGGAGTTCAGGTGGCATTGCATCCACAATTTTAGGAGACAAATCTCTTACATGATCTTCAGGCAATCTATTTGTTATCTTATTGTGGATAAATATCTTTTTCAAGAGTTGAAATAGATTCTATAGATAATTATTTAAATTATGAGATAATTTAAATAATTAAGAAAATCACAGATGATGTTTATTTTAAAAAAATAAATAATATCTTAATGTAAACTAAAATTAGATTTTAGAAAGATAATAGATGGATACAAAATCACACAATTAGAGGTGGTTACGACACGTGTCACACCACCTCTGGAGGAAGAAAGATCACGCCCACTCTTGGTGGGGTTAGCGTAATCTTCAGAGAATTCTTGGAGGATTCTGCTTCAGCCTCCTTGCTTGTGTGTGCTTATAAATAGACCTTGGAGATTCTATTTTCAGTATATTTTTCTCTAGCCTCCATCTAGTGCTCTTTGGGTCCTTCTCTTTAGAGTTTAAAGAACATTTATTGAGAAAGGTTGAAGAAGATAATCCAAGAGATTTCATCGGTGCCCACACACTAATTGACCTTGAGAGAGGAGAATAGTAAAAACGATATAAAGGTTTTGAAACGCTTAATCTTCTAGAACTATAGCAAAATCCGTAAGTTTATGTTTCTGTTCAATTATTGTACATAACATCATAAGAAAAATCCTAAAAGTTTAAGAAACATTTTAAAACTGTACTCTACTCCTTTTTTTTTTTAATTCTCCAGGCTCAACCCAGTAGTCGTAAACGAGATTACTTGTTGTTAGGTTATGGCTTGAGCTCGAGAGCAAGTAATGACCAAGTCCCTCACCAATCGACCTTGTTTGTACACACTTCGCATGTTAGAAGGTACTCTTACTCAAAGTCATCTTGATGAATTACTTCGTATGGGAGAAACATATTCGTCTAGATGACGTCAAGGTGGCTTTAAATTCTAGAGAACTGAACAATAAAAGCGTCTGGAAATTGGACGGAAGATCATTCAAGTGCTTGGTTTAGTAGAGGTAGAGAAAGTGAAAGAGGTCAAAAGAAGAATAGAGACAGTCAAATTCTAGAAAAAACAATTGCAATTATTGTTGCCAACTAGGGCATTAGAAAGTAGATTGCCCAAATATTAAAGGTAAAAGAAGACTGGAATAAGTTTTTTTAGGTTAATTTAATTGAGGCTGGGTCTGATGATCACTTCATTCTGCCCGTATCTAGAGATTTCATAAGCATGAGGTGTTGTCCTTATAGGCAATGATATGTCCTGTAAAGTAGTTGTTTTGGTTCAATCAGAATTAATATATATGTCTATATATATATATATATATATATATATGATGGCAATGTTAGAACTTTGATAAGTGATAGACATGTGTCAAATTTGAATAAAAACTTTGTATCTTCGGGCACTCTTGACTCACAGAGTTAGTTGAAGTTGGAGTTATCAGAGTTAGCAAGGGCCTTCATCAAATGATTTAGGAAAATTGTCCAATGGTCTTTATTTTCTTCAAGGGAGTATACTTATTAGTGATGCTGCTACAGGATTTTGTAAGTCTTGAGTTTTTGTGAAAACAATGAGAGACCACACCCTATTGTTAAGGAGACAACACAAGAATTTGAAGGCACAAAATATGTAGATAGGACTCTTTTGTGGAAAGCTTCGTGTTTGCTTTCTATGTTTAATTTACCAATCTGCTCTTTAGTTAGATCCCTATCAACTACATTTCGATTTAAGACCTTGTTTAGTGCTTCTGCCAAGCTTTATTTCCAGAAAATACTAGGCTGTCCTAGGGATATTCACGTGAATGATGATAGGCTTGAGTGTAGAACAGAAAAGTTCGTAATTCCAATGTTTGAGTTTAGGTTGAAAGGTTTTCGTTCATAGTATACTGGGCCTAGTTCACTATATTGAAGATATATCAGTTTTAGATATAGATATAGGTGTTCGTGAGCAGATGGTGATAATTTTGTGCGTATGGATTGCAACAAATTTGGTAACCGAGTTGGTAATTGTTTTTAGGTTCAAGCATAGCTTAGTCTTGTTTGGTGTTGCAAATCATGGTTGAAAAGTGAAGACTAACAACCAGTTATGAATTGGGCCTTTTGTTTTCTGTAGGCTTATAAAAGAAACTCTATTTGTTATTCTAATCATCGAACATATCTTACATGTTGGGCTTACTGAGTTTATTTAGGTGCAAGAGCAACTAAACTTCTATTTTTGGCGATCACCGACCTAAATAATAGTAGAATCATTGTTTCACCAAGGTGCGTGAGGCCTATTGAGTTATATTTGATCGAGTTTAAGAGGGAAGAGGGCTTACCAAGAGGAATCGTTCAAGTACATCGATAATTCTAGGAGACTGAAATCATTTGGAAATATACATTGATTTATCACAAAGAATTACGAAGCTAGCTGTAATCATCCTACCTATGTGCCGTTACTTAACTACATAATCTTGATCTTAAACATGCATTAAAGTGAAGTACTTAAATTGCAAAATAATTTTTTTTGAACGAAATCATGATAGTGAATTCTTAACATATTTCCTTAACTTGAAGTACATAATAATTATGTCTTAACATATTAATTTTTAAACATGATAATAATGTAATAATAATTATTATATTTTAACATAACTATAATTCTAAAGACTTAATTCTTTACATAATCATACATTAATTTTTTAAAACATAATAATAATTTCGTAAAACTTTTCTTTTAAACGTAAAAATTACTTCCTTTAAAACATTCCTTAATTTAAATGAAAATATTTCGAAGACAATTAAATATTAAATATCATTATAAATTTCTAATTTAAATGCTTTTTAAATCCTTCTTCAAAATTTTTGTCGTATTTTCTTATAATTTATTATCTTAAAACTAACATATTGATTTCTTAAAACTTAATCTTTTTAAATTTAACATAATATTAATTTCTTAAAACTTTTTCTTTTAAGTTTACCATATTAGTTTCTTAAAGATATGCTTTTAAACTTTTATAATAATAAATTCATAAAAGATATTCACTAAAATCATTTCTTAATTTAACGTAAAACTCCTATGAACATTTCTTAATTATGAATAATTTCATAATTTCCTTACTTGGAAGTTTATATGTATTTGTCACATTTCCTATTGCATATTTTTAAACCTTAAAATTCTCTAGACCAGGGTTGTATTTTTACAACCTTGGTTTTTAAGACATAATTTATGAAATTTCATTTTCTTATTTAATACATGTATAATTTGTAAAGTAAAAACATGTATAATTTCTTAAACTAAAAATGCAAAAATATTGCATTTGCGTGAGCGGTATCCTTTCTTAACTTCACCATTTGTCTACTGCTTATTATTGCCCGTCAAATGTTGCTGATATGTTTCCTACCTATAACATGAATATACTTAAATGTGCTTTCACTCAGCAAGTAGGAATTTAGACTCACAAAACAAAATTAAAATCATTTAATAAAAACATGCATGAATATTTTATGCTTACTTATCAACTTGTTTTATGCTTAATTTTTGAAATTTTAACTTATCTTACTGATTGGGTCCAGTGATTATACCAATTGCGCACGATCTTTGGGAGGTTCACGAGGTCCCTAACGACGTCGAAATCATAAATAGTACTAAATCGTATTGAAGCCTCCCCATAGATCGAGAGGTCAGTACGACACCCTTAACTTGTTTTATTAATTTCACATATCTTATTGTGTGTATGTAGTATGGCATGTGGCTATATAGCATTACCATTTCATAAATTATATTTCATAAATCGTAATCATGCTTTAACTTAAAATGGCTAAAAAATATAATTTATTATTTTATACATCATATGTTGATAATGACATAATCACATCATAGCATGACATGACACGTCTTAAACATAATAAATCATAATCATATCATAACATAACAACACATTAAACCATATAAAACAATTTATTTAAAAACTGTTTATACTATAAGCGAGATTCCTACTTACTTGGATTCCAAGCTAAGCGGTTCTAGTTAGATCTTGCTTTATCTATAGTCCACAAAGCATCCCTAAAAGTGGTCCTTGAGGGACCATGGATGGCTAAGAATGCTCCTTAGAGATCATAAATTCTAGATATGTCCTTTTAGATTCTGTTACTAAAGTCTACATCGCCCCAATCTGCATACAATCAGTACTAGACGATTTTCAACAAAGTGGAATTTTTTCAAATGAGGGCATATTGCACTCAAAGCATCAAAAAGAATTAGGACATAGTCTCAGATCGTTGATCGAAGGTCAGGAACACAAAACCTTAGGTCCGCCATAGCCTGGCCACCTTCAACAATGCATGTAGTGGCTCCGATTGTCGGTTGGTTCTGAAACTTTGGGTTCCACCATTTTTCAACCTCTTGAGTTCATTGGCGGCCTTAATTTTACTTGATTTGGCCTCTAACCAAGCAAATCGGAGACTCAACAGTGGTGGAAAAACAAAAACTTTGATCTTTATCCTCCAGCTTTAGATCGATGAAATTTGCTTGGGGCTTTTGCTTCACTTGTTGCTTTGAACCATTTCCAAGTGGTGATGCATCTCATTACTATCGAGATCTGCAAAAACAAAGACGGTGGTGGCAAGCTTACGATGGCGTCTTCAATCTCGTCGTTGTGACGTGGAGGCATGACATTGACAAGGGAAGAAGATTCCCCATCTAGCTTTAAGTGTTTCCTCTGGATCAATTTGGATCAAGGTTGCCAAAATTGCTAATATTGGTGCTCCTTGCGGTGGTCAATGACAACAAACTCTATTTTTCAACTTTGCATGGTTGTTCTGTGTAATTGACTTAGGCTTCTTGCTCTTTGAGGCCTTCTGAATCATTTAGGAGGGCTGGTGTACTTCACCACCATCGGGAATGTGTGGTTCCAAAAGGGCTTGATAGCATATGGTAGTGCTACATAAGCAAAGCTTTTCAATGATGGTTGAGGTAGAATAAGGGGTGGAACCTATTCTCTCGTCATGGTGGTTGTATAGGAATAAGAATATCGTCGATGGTATGCCAGATGGTGAAGAAATCTTGTCAAAAAGTTATTGGTTTTTCCGTTGCTTTGACTAGAGAGTGTGGTTTGTTACTAGCTCATTGAGATCTTTCTGTTGGTACAAGAGGTATTGAAAACTTACACCTAATTCTTCACCAGAGTTAGAGGAGAAAGAGAAAGTAGAGAGAGAAAGATGGGCTGATTTTTTGATTGGTCTGAATTTTTTTATTCACTTGTATTTATAAACTCTCTTGTAGTCTATACAGTCTAAACTGTGTCGTGGGTGGTTTGATCAAGTTTTTGATACGTAAACTTGGAAATTTCTGCAAACTTTGTCGTATTTTTCAAAACTATAATATTCTTTGTCTTGCTAAAATAAGTAGATAGATTCCAATTTTCTTTGTGTATTAATGTCTTATAAAAAAAAATACTGTCATAAAAATCATTTTCATGAATTTATCCATACTTTATGGATTTCATGATTTTATTCTAAAACGATAAACTTCAACACATGTCTTCAAAATCAGTGATTCACTATAATCACAGCATGTACTTTTTTATAATATTCTGTATTTAAAAGTTTGATCAAAATAGTTTTTGCAAATTTTAAAACTTCAAAATGCTAATGAATAAGTAAAACATATATTTTTATTATAATTTTTTCTAAAATAAATCTGTTATTTTCATCTGAATAGATATTATTTTTTGTACCATCAAAACATATCATAAACTTATATTTATTTTATAAAAGTAATAATAATAATAATTTATCAAACATTTTGTAATTTAAATTGATTATCTAAAAAGTCAATTTAAATCAGATTTTGAACTTGGCATAATTTTGTGCTTTCGGGTAAAAACCTAAACTATTTATAATAAAAAGTTGTTTATGGGTTCGTATCTAATCTATGGATACTTTTAAACTTTTCTTAATCACATTATGGATTTGAACGTAATCTATTTGTGATATTGCATTGTCGTAAAGGCTAGTCAATGTTTGTCGATTCCATTAATGCACTCTTTTTTTATTACTATTGTTATGAGTATTGTTATTATTATTTTTACAATAACAATAATAAACTTTGTGCAATCACTAATGTGTATAATAGCTAACTACACACATATAGGATATTATCAATTCTCGAATTTCTAATAATCCTTATGACTTAGAAAATTCTTATCATGATTTATGATCTCATTAAAATCGATATCAATCTTATATACATAAACTTTATGCTCACTATTTTCTAAATTATGGTGTTGAGTTGTTTGATCATTATGATGTAGATCTTTCTTTGTAAAACTAGCATTATATAGGAATTTCGTATAATTATATTGAATCGAAAATTCCTTTTTATCAATTCATCTTAATGTAGATATTATAATTAAGATTCTTATAAAGGCAATTATTTTGAGCATTACATAGACCATCTCACCAGAGTTCCATAACTGCCATCGTATGCCACTTGAGCCATGTCGTTGTGGCATTTAGGCATTGACGAAGCTCACCACTGCCACCATTCGATTCAGACATCAACGTTGAGCATGATATCTCAGATGACTCCAAGGAATGAAAAGCACAAATCAATTTTAAGCTTTCATCATCGAAAAACTAAGATCAAAGTTCTGTTTTTAAAGTCGTCGATGGATATTGGTTTATGTACTTAGAAGTCAAGTTGAGTGAAATTGAGGCCACTAATCAACTTAGAAGGTCAAAACTGGCGACTTGGGTTTTGTGATCCTGACCCTCAATTGACGATTTGAGACTACCTTCTGACTTGTTTTGACGTTTCAAACGTGATGGTACTATCTATTCGAGCTAATTCCACCCTAATAAAAATTGTTGGTAATGATTACATGCGGATCAAGGTGACGCAGACTATAATAACAAAGCCCAGAATAACGTTTCCAGCAATTAGAAGTCTCCATAAAGCATTTTTAGCTATCCATGATTCTTTGGGTCTATTCTCGAGGATGCTTTGCAGACTGTAGATACAATGGGATTCGACTAGAATTACTTAGCTTGAAATCCAAGTAAGTAGGAATCTTGCCTACAGTGTGACCAGTTTTTAAATAAATTGTTTGACATGTTTTCGTAACAAAATTATGAAATGCATGATCTATGACTTATCACGTCGTGTTATGTTATGATGAGTTTTATGTTATGATATGATTATGATTTATTATGTTTATGTCGTGCCATGTCATGCTATATTGTGATTATGTCATGATCACTAAGTGATGTATGCAATGATAAATTATATTGTTTAGTCCCTTTAAGTTAAGCATGTTTACTATTTACAAATTATGATTTATGAAATGGTTATGCTATGCAGTAACATGTCATACCGCATACACATAACAAGATAAATGAAAATAATAAGACAAGTTAAGAGTGTTGTATCAATCTCTTGGCCTATAAGAAGCTTCAATACGGTTCAATACTGTTTATGACCTCGACATTGTTAGGGACGTAACCCTGACTTCTTGAACCAGTATGGTCATCTGGGCCCATTCAATAAGATAGATTAAAACTTAAATAAAAGCATAAAACAAGTAAATAAGCAAGCATAAAATATTTATGCATATTTTTATTAAATGATTTTTAATTATATTTTACAGTCTAATTTTCTACTTATTGAGCAAAATCTTATTTAATTATGTTCATGTTATAGGTAAGGAACCTGTCAGCAACATTTGATGGACAGTAGTGAGCGGCGGATGAATGGTGAAGTTAGGAATGGATACTGCTTACACAAATATAATTTTTCCACATTTTTAGTTTACAAAATTATGCAGGTTTTTTTTACAAAATTATGTATATATTAAAAAGTAAACAAAATTATGTAATTATGTCTTAAAAACCGAGGTTGTGATTATACAACCTTGGTCTAGAGAAATATATGATTTAAAAAATATTGCAATAAGAAAATGCAATAAATACACGACACTTTTCAAGTAAGAAAATTATAGAATTATTTAGAATTAGAAATGTTTATATGAGTTTTAGGTTAACTTAAGAAATGATTTTAATGAATATGTTTTATGAATTTATTGTTATAAAAGTTTTAAAAGGAACACGCTTTAAGAATTAATATGTTAGACTTAAGAAAATTAATTATAAGAAATTATTATTATTATTATTATAAGTTAAAAAGGAATAAGTGTTAAGAAATCAATACGTTAGTTTTAAGATGATAAATTGTAAGAAAAATATAATGATAATTATAGAAAGGATTAAAAAAGCATTTAAATTAGGAATTTATAACGATATTTAATGTAAATTTGTTTTAGAAATATTTTTATTAAATTAAGGAATGTCTTAAAGGAAGTAATATTTTTAAATAATTATCTTTACGTTTAAAAAGAAAAGTTTTACGAAATTATTATTATCACGTTTAAAAAATTAATATTATTATATACATTTCTTATAAATGTTTTTTACAAACATTTCTTATAAAACATTTCTTGTAAAATGTTTCCCATAAACATTACTCATAAAAACATTTCTTGTAGGAATAAAGGTAATAACACAATGCATGATTGCATTTATGCTCTTTTATAAACATCGCTTATGAGCTTCTTATCATTATTCTTATCTTACTTGAACTATGGGCCCAAGTTTATGTACCAAAAGTGCATGAGCATTAAATACTGAGGCCGTAATATAACTTAACATGAATCTCCCCTTGGGTTGGGAGAATAGCATGACACTTTCTTATCTTAACTTTTAAGTTCAAATTACCAATATTATAATCTTAGTGAATATTATGTATGACATCACTAAATTTTTAACACATTAAACATAATAATTGCAAGCATGTTGCAAATCACATTTGAACTATTAAAACATTATACATAACAAATGGAAACATACTTCAAACATAAAAAAAGCATTTGAAAATCATTTTCTTCATGCCATAGGAGAGGTTTGGAACTTATTTGGATAATGCTCTAGCGTTCCAATTTTATCCATTCCCTTCTATTAGTGGACTTTATGTCCTATTCAAATGACACCTGACTATTAGCTAATTTTCTTATTACCGACCTACTTGATCGACAGTACAACTTATACGTTACCATTTTTTTCTTTTGCTTAACCTCACTTCTTATTGGTTTACCTTTCTTTTACTTGACTTGAATACCCTTTAGTAAAATTCCCCATCTTTCTTGATAGTCTTATCACTTAACATATTACGAAACATTTTCCGTCTAAGGGTGTTTCGCTAATTCGGAAGGCTCAAGTTCGTTTTAGTGATTTTCTTTAAAATAACGATTTTACCCTTAATTGGTTTTTCGTAAGTCACGTAACCTTACTAGATTTTTCTTTTTTTTACTTGATCATCCTGTTACTTAAAAGTTATTGAAAAATTCCCGCTAAGG
Source organism: Artocarpus hirsutus (assembly GCA_946598075.1). Taxonomy (NCBI): domain Eukaryota; kingdom Viridiplantae; phylum Streptophyta; class Magnoliopsida; order Rosales; family Moraceae; genus Artocarpus; species Artocarpus hirsutus. Next base: position 87,288 of record CAMOHE010055485.1, read on the forward strand.
AACAATTTTTGTAAATTGGGTGTTTCAGGGTCTGTTTTGGCTGTTTTACAAAACATGACCATTTTTGCCTGTGATAAGTCCTAGAAAACATTCTAAACTCATTTAAATCCATTCTTTCATTTCTTTGTTGCTCATAACATTAAATAAAAAAAATCAGTTTCCTTTTTGTAAAAATCTATTTTATCAAACTTTATGGTTTTGACCCTAACACGAAAATCTTAGCGATTATGCCTTTATCGTTTTTTCCCTCATTATTTACTTGATAAAAAACTAAAATCCTTTCAAAATTAGAATCTGTGGCTACTTAATGCCTATAGTAGTGTAGAAAACCAATATTTCTCAATGAAAATTCAGTTTTATATGGTTTTACGGTTTTGTCTCAAAACACAAAAATTTTTACTTTTTGGCCTTGGGACCAAAATTAATCATCTTATGCTAAAACGTTTAGTTTTTTGCAAGAGATAAAACTATCTAAAGCTCTTTGGCCTAATTTAAATTATTTTATAATGTTTTCCTTTTTATGAAATTTTATGCTTAAAATCTTATAAAATTCATAACTTAAAATTAGTATGGAATTTTCGTGAACCGCCTATGAAATTTAATAATTTTGATAAGATCTACAATTTTTGTATTTTAACTTATCTAAATCATTCATTTTAATGGAGTTTTTGAAAAGACAGAATTGAAATCAACATTTTTTGGCTTGCTTTGGTCGGAATTCGAGCAGGATTTCTTCACAAATGTTGTCTGGCTTGGTGTTTTCAATAAAGTATGTGTTGAACTTTGAAAATGATTCAACTTCTAAAGGCCTCAAACCTTCAAATCTTTAAAAACTAGTTAAACTTTATAATTTTACCAAAGTTTAACAAATTTTCTTTTTTTACATGAAAACTCTAGTTTTCAACAATCTATTCATATCACCATCTATATCACATATGAACGTATCATGCCATATAGCTTTCTTCACATGCCATGACCAAAAATATTTAATCAAACACTTAATTTGCTTAAATTTTGTGTTATGACAAAGTTTATCATTTTTCCTCTTTTCGCTTAAAACTCTTTTTTTAATCTTTTTATCATCATCATCATAACACACTATATAATCGTATCATAGTGTTTATATTATATGCCATATTCCAATCTTAGTACAAACCATAAGCTTAGCTCATGAAAACAACATATTACACTAAGCTAGGGTTTGGAATTTTACCATGGGATTTCAAGGGCTCTTTCTCCTCCTCTTTAGTGCAAAGAAAACCTTCTAGGATCCTTGACCATAATCCATAATATAACCCGTAAAAATTTTATCCAAAACATAGACAAAACCCTTAGAACACAATAGGTGAAACTAGAGTTTTTATCTTGAAAAGTCCTTGTTCTTCATAAAGAGCACTTATCCATGATGCCTTGGATGTTTTGGAGGCTTAAAATCATCAAAAACTTTACGAGAAAGTAGGATGGGGCTGCCACTTTTGCTATGGAAATTATGGGTCCTTTTTGTGTTTTCATAGAGCAAATTATGGTGACAAAAAATTTTCTTTCTTTTTAACTAGGTCCTACCATTTAAAACTCACTTTATTTACTAAATTGAATTAAAAATTTGCTTCCAATTCTAAGGCCAAAAGTAGAGCTTACCAAAGGGAAGATGTGGCCAAATTTTCATCATAAAAGAGTCACTTTGATGGATATTTTCGCTTAGGTCCTAAATTACATAAATAGTTAATCTAGGGGCTAAATTACAATTCCAAAAACTCGCCCCACCATTGTTCAAAACCAATTCTCCGAAGGAGAGATGTGGTATTTTTTTTCCACCTTTGGAGTGTCATAAAATATAGCCTACATCATCTTTTTAATAGTCCAAATTTACATTGCATTGTATTTTTTCTATACTGTCGGTATTTTTTTCATACTCCCAGTATTATTTCCTATGCTTTCCTTAAGGTCACAAGCTTTCACATCATCCACACAGTATGATTCCTATACTGCTTAACTTTATACAATCTAATTTCTATATTGCATTATTTCATGTTGTATAATTTTCATACTACATAATTTTATACAGTATAATTTTATACTGCTTAACTTTATCAGTGTAATTCTTATACTTTATTATTCTAATACTATATAATTTTTCATATTTTTATATGGTATTTTTCTTAAAATGTATTTCTGTTTAAAAATCTATTGCAACACATTGTGCAACAATTAAGCTTTCCAACTTTTTTCCTTATGTATCGTCCAATTTTTATATTCGGTTCATTCATTCATTCATTACTTAAGACCATGACATGATTTTTAATCTTAAACATCTCATTTTTACTTTTATAGATAATCCTCATAATACTAAAATTGCTCGTTAAATTCTTAAAAAAATTTTAAGAATAAAATTTAGCTTACAAAATTTGTACTTAAATTATTTAATATAAATCCTTAATTATTGCATATATACTGCACCAAAAATTCTCGAGTGTGACAATGGTGATGTATATGAAGGCACTTCCCAGCACCAGCTGAGGACTAGTGGTTAGCTGACGTACTCTCGATGCTCATGGACTTCTGTATATGGACTAGCTGACCTGTCATATTAAGGCCTTGATATTTGTATAGTTTTGAAAGCCTATAGTGGCTATGTTTAGTACCTGGTTGTGTTTGTCTATTTTGAGATATGTGTTGTATTATTTATATTTGGCTAACTAGATGAGTTTTGTGAGACATGTTATAACTTCATCCTTGAGTTACTTTTCAAAAGTTCAAATTTGCCCTTGTTTTTATTATTAAGTCATATAACTTATTATGAACGATATAAAGTAAAGATAGAAAGTGGCGCAACTTGCAACTTAATATGATTAGATGGATGTTTTAGAGATGTATTAGGTGGATACTACAAATACAAATCCAAAAGTGAATTTGAACTAGATTCATAGAATTAAACCCCATGAATCATGAACCAAATTCCCACTTATGTAATGAAATAAAGCCGTCAAAAACTCAAAATTCAAGAAGTAATTAAATAAAAAGTACAAAAACCAAAATGACACAATACACATTATTTCGGGACCAAAGTTATTAGCTTCAAAATAAAATTATACGGACATATCAACAACACTATAAGGGTGTTTGATATTAGTGGTTTAAACCACTTTCTCAGTTATATATAGCATAAAGCTCTCACATGTTATAGTAACAATAAAAAAAATAGCTGCAGTATAAAGCTCTCATATGCTACAATAAAAACAGTTCTAACCACCTTGTCAAATACCTTATATAATATACTAAAAATGTTCCTAATGGTAACATACCAAGATACCAAAAAATATTATTAGATATAACAATACAGGTGAGGATAAGATCCACAATTAGGAAACGAAAAGAAAGGATGAATTAAGAAAAAAATTAAGGTATTTTGACCTGTACGTTCAATTAAATATGGAAAACGTTGCATCATTTATTGCAAGTTTGAAAAATCATTTTTTTGAAATACCAAAAAAAAAAATAAATAGTCTAAAGCACGGCAGGACATCTAATTATTTCTAAAATTCTATTTATTTAAGAAGAAAGAGAAAATTCCACTTTTTTTATTATTTATTAACATTACTAACCTTAAACTTTAGGGTCTCTCTTACTTTACTCTCAAAACTTTAAAAATCATCACTTTACTTTTTGAACTTTCAAAACTCCTCACTTTACTTCTTGAATTTTATTACCATTTTGCTCCTAAACTTTCAAGGCTCCCCATTTTGTCTAATAAATTTCCCATTTTCTATTTAAATAAGCCCACATGATTCACACATGGTCACCTATAAGTGCAAAAATAAGATTTTATCACTCTTAAGTTTTGTTTTACCTTTACACTCTTACTTGGTGAACTTTTTTTTTTTCCTAAACTCTAATTTAGGAAGGGTTTTCCTAAACGTTTCTTCTTATTTTTAGTGCATAACTCATTTAGTAAGTTGATATTATTAGCTGATATTTGAATTTGAATACTAAAGAAAATGCATTATACATTAAAGATGAAGAGATATCAGCGAGCAATATCGAGAAAAAAATATGTATACAGATCTTTCTTAAGTAAGAGCAGATAAAAAAAGTTAAATGAGAGTGTAAACGTGAGACAAAACTTGAGCGTGATAAATCTCATTTTTGCCCTCATAGGTGACCCATATGCAGATCACGTAGGCTTAATTATATCTATTTAAATAAAAAATAAAAAAATATGAGACAAAATAAGGAGCTTTGAAAGTTCAAGAGCAAAATAGTAATTTTTAAAATTCAAGAGGAAAAGTAAAGAGTTTTGAAAGTTTAAGGAGTAAAGTGATAATTTTTAAAATTCAAAGGGCAAAATAAGATGCCCTAAACTTTAAGAGCTATTAGTATTAATAACGTTATTTTTTTATGCTTTTGGGAGGCCACGATAAAGTTAGTTAATGCTTAATATTTCAATTATTTACTTTTACAAAACTATTTTAATTATTTTAACTTCCTTTTTCTTAAGGAGAAATATATTTCATTGTATGAAAAGACAGTACAAACACTAATACACACGCACACTTTCCTACTACAAGAAACACAACATCGAAAATGAAATCAACTTCACTTATAAATTCGAATCGAATGAAATGTTTATGGGGAAATTCTCAATCCCTTTTTATTCCTTCATTTTGTATTTTTTTTATTTTTTCCCCAAGGTCCCCAACTAGTTCATTAATCCCTTTGGTATGTATTATTTGTTATTGAATATCAACATCTCAAAATGAAGATGTTGTGACACATGGAGCTTCGTGACATTGTAACGAATCTCTGCAAAGGCTACTACAATACAGTAATACCTTCTATAACATTGAGAGGCCTTTTTTTATTTATTTGCTTGCTTGTTTGTTTGCTTGCTTGCTTTTTATTTATTTATTTTTTAAACTTTGCTAGAATGACATTGAGGGGTTAGAAGATGGGAAATTCCACTTTTTTAATCTATATAGTTTAATAAGTTGATCTTTTATGGATTGACTTTTTAGCAAAAGAAGGGTCTGAATGCCGACTTTTCTTGGAAAAAATAGAATTCAAGGGACAAAAAGAAATTACTTTGAAAATGGAAAAAATTGACTTCTAATTTGTCGTTTCTGTACTACTGCTTTTCTATTTCACACACCAAAGTTATTTTATTATAAAAAGAAAAAGGGAGCTGCGTCCCTCTGTAGAAATAGAATAGGAAAAAGGAAAAGAAAAAGAAAAGAGAAGAAAAAAAAAAGTCGAAGCACAGAATTGTTAGTTTCAATGCTGCTGACTATAAAACTTCATAATTAATAAAGAGGAATTTGTGTAAACCAAAATAATAATAATAATAGACATAGGATATGAGCTTCTCAGTACGCTTTAGCACATTTCAATAATGTGTTCGGCTACATATGATGAGCAACAGCATTTTTGTTAAGCTCTGTGAAACGGCCATTAAAGTGCTTGTAAGAAAAGCTTTCATTATTATTAATATTATTATTATTAAGAAATGAACTGCTTTAATAAGATTTTTGTTATGCCGTACTTTAAAAAAAGTATTTATTTATGCCACGTTTAACAAGTTGTGTCACACTTTCATTCATACTATGCAATTAATAAGTTGTGCCACCCTTAATATGTATGGCATTTATAAAAAGTAAGTTTGGGGATTTTCATAAATCTATCTTTTAAAACTTTTTTAATAAATGTAATATATGTTTAAATGTGTATATAATATGAATGATATTGTGGCATAACTTTTTTAAATGTAGCATGAATAATTATATTTTCTAAAAATATGGCACAAGATGTAATTTTCTAAGTGAATGAAACAAGCCCAAATATTCTGTTACATGTTTTCTATACTAAGCAAATATTCTGTTACATGTTTTCTATACTAAGTAGGAAATGGAGCAAAAAAAGCCCAAATGGGAAAAAAAAATCCCGAAACAAAACATAGTTATACATGTGTGTATGAAATTTTCTCAAGAAAAAATGCTTTCAATAATAAATTTGGTCTATTGGAGTATTTTTGTCTTTTGTCTTTTTTTTCCTTCAAATTTGTGCAAGAGATGAAATTAAATTAAGCTTTTCAAATTCAAAGTATTCTTTTATAGTTTTTAAAAACAAATAGACAAATAGTATTCCTTTATAGTTCTTAAAAATAAATAAACAAATTGCAAAAAAAAATTAAAATTAAAATGTGTATTTATGTAATTACCCTTATATGTATATCATGCCACAAAATACGTCGTATATAATTTGATCAGAAATTGCAAGAGAATATTTTAAGGGAATTTCTACTCTAAGAATAATTGTCCCTTTTCATTGTCATAAAAGTTGTTATTAAAATTGTTTAGAAGTTTTATACCGCGTGTTATAAATTTATAACGCATACATTTATAAATAAAAAGGTTAAAAAATTAACCCACCAGGTGTTTGGTAAAATGATATGAACTATAGTTCTCATTATAAACTCAGTTATAAACAGTATAAAGCTCTCACGTGCTACAGTAACAATTAAAAAAATTACTATAGTGTAAAACTTTCACATGTTACAATAAAAATAGTTCTCACCATTAATTCCCACCACCTTTAACACCCTCCTAATAGTCGAAACCACAGGGGGACAAAATGTGAACGAACAAGGCAATGGTCAGTCTCATTATACCGGCGTGGAATGCCCAAGACCACAAATTTAACCTTTATTTGGTTGGACAAACTTGCCTTATGTATTAATTACTTCTTACGATTTCTCTTGGAATCGTGGAAAAAAGCGTGCATAGATTTCGGCTTACGTAAACTGATTCTTCACTCTAATCTTATCATAAATTATTGGAATTCGCCTTTCAATAATTTAAGGCTAACCCAATTAATCTGTCACTTTCTTTTTCCATCTCTCTCTGTTCAAAAGTAAATCATTAAATATTTAATGGATTATCGTCCATCTTGCAGACGACATTTGTAAGTACATGTATTGCGGCTTTATCTTTGTCTCTGTTTCTAAGGGATAATGGCTTTATCTTTATGTATACGGACGTTTTTAATTGGAAAGTCGTTTCGTACACCACTCATATTAATCACCACTGTTTATAAAAAATGGTCTTGTTTATAAATCTTATACTATAGAATCTATTCTTTATTTTATATATGATGTTTAATATTATCAGTATTTTATAACATTATTCTTTTAAGTGTAAAGGTAAATAGTTCGGTTAGTCCTTAAACTTTTTAAAAATGTGCAATTTTGTCCATAATTTTTTTTATTTAACTAGATCTAATCTTTAAAAAAGTGCAATTTATTCCTAACCATTTGATTTTGGATGGAAAAAAGTTTGACATTCATATTTAATCAAATTTACTAAATTACTCCTAAAATAATAACAAATAATATTAAAATTACAATTTAGAAAACAAAAAGATCAGGAAAAAAAATAATGACTCTGCCTCATTTCTCTTCTTCTTCTCTCTACCACCACACGCCTCATTGTTGTCACCCTCGTGGTCGAGGACTCACCCAATGACATCTCTCCAATCAACCACGTTCACCATCCCCTTGCACGAGATGCGGTCTGGGCTCTACGAGTGGCTTGTAGGCACAGTCTGGGCTTGCAACGAGGAGCGCTACGAGTGACTCGTCAATGGTCATCGGTAGGGTTTGGGCTCGCGATGGAGGGGATCGATTGGGGCTCACGAGTCCTGGGTTATCGGTAGAGGCTAGATTTGGCTTTGGCTTGCGACACCTGGGTTTGGGTTTAGGGTCTTTTATTGGCGACGTAGGTGAGGGAAAGGCTAGGGGGTCTCTGGTTGGCAATGAGGGAGGTGGTGGGGTGTCTCTAGTGGGCTCCAAATGGCAGCACAGGTGAGGGAAGGGTTAATGGTCTTTGGTTAGCTTTTTGAAGGAATGTTTTTGCTGATTTTTTTGGCAAATTTTTACTATTTTTAGGTAATTTTTAATTTTTTTAGATGATTTATTTTTTTAGGAAATTAGATCTGATTTAAAGAAAAACAACTTGATCTGATTTTTTTCTAAAAAAATCTAATTTTTTTAGTGAAAAAAATTTTGATTTAGTTTCCAAGAAAAAAAAAGAAACAAAAATCTGGTTTTAATAATATATATTTATTGTTTTTTACCTTTTCTTAATTTTTTTTATGTTTTAATTTTAAGTTCTTTAAAACATATTAGGTATTTTCCTAAAACACCTTCACTAAAGTGGTCAAAACATTTTTGTAACGATCAAATTTGACTGCTGGGACCAAATCGCGCGTTTTTTAAAAAGTTAGACTCAGTTAAATAAAAAAAGATGGTTATTAAATTTCACCTTTTTTAAAAGGTTAAGGACCAACCGAAATATTTACCCTAATTGTAATTAGTCTATCAACTATGTTTCTTTTCTTTCTTTGAGTAATGTTAGGACCTTATATACCATGGAGAACAAATGTGGTGTTTGGTATGAGCAAGAACCAAAACTTTTGGTTGCTAGAGTGTTTTGATCTCACATGCTATATCGTCATGAAAAAGTGTGCTACAATATAAGGCTCTTTCATGCTATAGTGTTTTCAACTAAGATAGATTCTGACTATTGGTTTAAATTAATGCTCCCAAACATCCTAAAAATCTTACATGTTTAACTTCAAGCAAAAATAAAAATAAAAAATAAAAACAAAAGAAAAATGAAAAGTAAATGTGTAGCCTCAATGTTTGATTTGATGACTTTTTTAATGTTTGATTTTTGACGTTATTCGGTAGTAGATTTGCATTCGTTTACAAATTTAATGCACATGCCAACAAAAATACCTTTTTTTTGTGTGTGAAATCAAACTAAAATTCTGGGAAAAAAAAAAAAGAAGAAGCAAAAACAAGTGGAGTTCCCATTCATGATTCTATATTGTTCATAATATGTCTCTTGGTATCTCATGTTAACAAGCAAATTTGATGGTGCTACTCTAAATACAGCAGAAATTCCATAAACTTCCAAAAACAACAAATTTTATATGAATTCCTATCTATAATACAATTAATCACATCTTTCACAAATCTTTAGAAAAATAAAATAATTCTAGTGTCAATTCCAACCGACAAATTACGTAAGTTTGACCTTTACTTTGATATTCTAATAAAGCATGCTCATATACACCTGCCCCTTCCCATTATCTCTGTAATACTCACACAAGCATTGCTGATTGTTTTGATTCTCAAATTTAACCTCTAATGAAAATAAAGTTTCATCAAGCAAGGCGGGTAAGTGCTTATTATCCCGGAGGAGGGGTCCCTTACAAATTTAACCCCAAAACAAAGACTTTTGCAATTTGTTCTTTCTTATATAACCCCTCCGAAAGTTCAAAAATTGCAATATGGATAGTGAAATTTTTGAAAGTTTCAGTTACACCCCAAACTTAACTTCTGAATACTATTTCAGATTTAAAATATCAGATAAACCAAAGCTCAACCCTAATATTATATAAATTCAAATTTTGTTAACTACAAACCGTGTTTAATATAAATTTATTGTTATTATCGTTTAAATTTGTAATTCACTTCATACATCTGAAAAAAAAAGAAAGAAAAGAAAAGAAAAGTTCTAGCTCTACCGCTATTCTACCACCGAATATGTATTTCTTTTCTCTTGTTACGTGTTTGTATGCCGTTATTTTGCTTAAAGTAAAGGCGTTAGAATTTATATTTCTTTAGACCAACGTCGCTTTTTAAGCTGCCGACTGTATGGGCTTCAATAACCACGTCTAATATTTAAACACAATGATTTCAAAGTTGGAACGTCCAACACAATTTCTTAGCTCAAAAGAAAGTCCAACACGTTTGACATTTTGACCAACACAATGATAAACTATTCATGCCTTACACAAGGTGAAAGAAAAATACCATAAACAATTAAAGTGTAAAATTAGGTAGCCAAAAATGGTGGGAAAGCACCAAAGCACTAAACACGCCAGGAAAAAAAAAAAAAAAAAAAAAAGGGCCTAAGGTGGGCTAATGTTGGCCACTGAGTCTTTGCCTTTTACAAAATCCAAATTATTACTAGCTAATTGCAGTAAATAACTTTTAAGTTAAAGAAATAAAAAGCAAATTTTAAAATATTTGAAGTAAATAGCATATATAGATTGTTTTCAAATATTTGAGTTACATTGCATAATTACAGTGTAGATTTATTTTTCTTGTATTTACGATGAATAATTTATTTACTCTTGTATTTAGGTAGTAAATATATTAACTACATAAAATTTTTTTAAACATACTATTTACTTCAAAAAGGTTTCAAAAAAAAAATGTTATTTGCCTCTTTTCCTTGAGGGAAATTACATCAAATAGTATGTTTCTAAATTTTCAATGTTATAAATAGTTTGTTTATTATCATTTGCAGTAAAAGATGCTTTGATTTTAAAAGAATATTTGTAAGGGTTAAGAAAAGAGTTTACTAACTAAAAAGTTCGTAGATATTATTAAAAAATAATAAGTAAATAATAAATAAAAATCGAGAAACAATGTATTCAAATTTGGGCTTTTGTAGGGGATAAATTTATCAAATTTGGTCTGGAGTAAATATAAGATTTATCAAATTTTCATCCAATAAATCTCAAATTTATTTCAATTGGTCATGTGGTAAGTGAAAATCACAAATCCATCAAACTTGCTAATTGGATAAATCCGTAAATCTCAAATTTTTTATTTTTGTCACGAGGTAAGATGGAGAAAATCACAAATTTACAATTTTGATTATGGGGTAAATTCACACTTACCCAATTTGGTCCATGGGTATTTACCAAAATAAAGCTAGTTACTAATTTACCCAAAAAGTCGGGCCATTTATATTGATTCTGGTAAAAGAACAAAACTATTTCCCGAATTTTCTCTTTAAATAATAATAATTTCTCATATAAGGCCCCAAAAATATTTAATAGACATTATTACTATTGGTTATTGACTTATTTCTTGTTAAAAAAAATTACCCCTGCCCAAAAAATAAAGCAACAACAACAACTTGTTTTCCCAATTGTCTTTCATTTCCCACCTCTTGTTGACCCTTCAATTCTAATCCGCCACACAACTTTCACTTCCCCATTTTACCCTCACCCCCCGTGAGATATTTAATCTTGCTTGTCCAAATTTTCCCCCAAATTCCAAGTGTTAAAAGCCTACTATCTTGACCAAAAGTCAAACAACATTTGCCTCCCAAAACCAAAAAAAGTCAAAAACATCAAATTAACCAACCCCAATCAGTACTCTCCATGTCATAAAAACTTAGCTGGATGGCCCCCACTTGATCACTACCTCACCCATAGATGAGAAAAATAGAAAAACCCTAATTCACCGCGTCTTAATCCCCCCTCAACTATCCCAAAGCCAAAAAATAAAAACTTTGCACAGACATTTTCACCTTCTTTACCCACCTGGCTTTAGTTTCTTGGCTTCCGGTTAAAATTCTCTTTCTGGGCCTCGCACATATGCTGAAAAATTCAACTTTCCGGGAAAATCTCCCGGAAAATGGAGGTGGGTCGGTCCCGGTTGCTGCGATGGAGGAGGAGGAAGAAGATAGAGTGAGAGGAGGTGAAGAAGCTGACCGGAGCTGGTTAGGTAACCGGTGGCCAAGGCAAGAGACTTTGGCTTTGTTGGAGATAAGGTCTGATATGGACTCCAAGTTCAGAGACTCTAGCGTCAAAGCCCCTCTTTGGGAAGATATTTCCAGGTGATTATTTATCTATATTCTCTCTAGTTTAATAATTTTTTGTTTCTCGGGCAAGTTGCCCAGAAAGTGATGGAAAGTTCTATATTTCTCCTTTTCCTGTTATGTTCTTTTATTTGTTTGTATACCCAGAAAGAGAAATCATTTTTGTGTTTGTTTTTGTTTCATATCATTTTTGCACTTAAAAAGTAAAATTACCTGAAGTAGTGTAGTTGTATTTAAATGGGTGTTTATTAGTTTTAATAAGAGAGAATCCAATTAAGTTGTTTTAAATGATTTGATGATTTTGAAGTGGTGAAAAAAAGGATTTTGTTTTGGGGTTTTGCTGTTAGGAAAATGGGAGAGCTTGGATATAATAGAAGTGCCAAGAAATGCAAGGAGAAGTTTGAGAATATTTACAAGTACCATAAAAGGACTAGAGATGGTCGGTCGGGGAGAGCTAATGGCAAGAATTATCGGTTTTTCGAACAATTAGAGGCTTTAGATCATCACTCATTTGATCCTCCTTCCATGGAAGAAAAAAGTCCAACCACAGTTCCTCCTCCAAATAATGTTGTTCTAAATGCTATCCCATGTTCTGTTCACAAGCCCACGGCAGCCGTGAATGTAGGCGAGAATTCCTCCTCGAGCACGTCCTCTTCAGGAGAGGAGTCCAAAGGCTCGCGCAAGAAGAAGAGGAAATTGACGCAGTTTTTTGAGAGTTTGATGAAGGAGGTGATGGAGAGGCAAGAGACTTTGCAAAGGAAGTTCATTGAGACGTTGGAGAAGTGTGAACAAGAACGGTTAGCGAGGGAGGAGGCATGGAAGACGCAAGAGTTGGAGAGAATTAAGAGAGAGAGCGAGCTACTGGTTCAAGAAAGAGCTATAGCGGCTGCAAAGGATGCTGCCGTTCTCACATTTCTAAAGAAATTCTCGGAGCAATCTGATCAAGTTCAATTTCCAGAGAACCCGATTGCGAGTTTTGAGAAAGGTGTCGATAAACAGGAGAAGAGTCAAGGTGGAAACCTTGAGCAAGTTTGCTTGGAAATCCAAGAGAAGGATAGTAGTAACAATAGGAACTTTTCACAGATGAGCTCATCTCGGTGGCCAAAAGACGAAGTTGATGCTTTAATTAGGCTGAGGACTAATCTCGATGTGCAGTATCAAGATAATGGACCTAAAGGACCTTTATGGGAGGAGATTTCCCTGGCCATGAGAAAGCTTGGTTACGATCGGAGCGCAAAGAGGTGTAAAGAGAAGTGGGAGAACATAAACAAGTACTTCAAGAGGGTAAAAGACAGCAATAAGAAAAGGGTTGAGGATTCAAAGACATGTCCTTATTTCCACCAACTTGATGCCTTGTACAATAAGAAGACCAAGAAGATTATCGATTCAGTTAATAATTCGCGTAACGACTTGAGGCCTGAGGAGCTTCTGATGCATATGATGGGAAGCCAAGAAGAGCAACAACAACAGCAACAACAGCAACAGCAGCTTGAGTCAGTTACTGATCAGGATGGTGAAGAAAGCAATGACAAAGTTGATGGAGATGGTGGTTATCAGATTAATGCAGCTGATAATCCTTCTCAAATGACAGTAGATAATCCTCCTTCCATGGAAGAAACTATGGGCTGAAATGATGGGACGAAAGATAGGCAAGTCTTTCATGTCTAATTTTAGGATTAGACATTCTTCTTAAGTTTATGGTCTTGGGATTTTTTATTTTAAATTTTTTGGCCAGAAAATAGTGGTAAAAATGGACTTTTCCATCTCCATGTGTATACGGTCATTATTTGTTGAATATATCTCAAGAGAGAGAGTGAGAGAGAGAGAGAATAAGGAGGCTTGGTGTTGTGTACTTAAAATAGTGCAAGCCCCCCCCATGTGTGAAAAAGTTGGGAATGGTTGTTTGCTTTTGTTTGTAATCAATAAAAAAAACTAGAGTTAGTGATCATGCTACAATTGAAAGTGGTAATTCTTTTTTGGCATATAAAAGTGGTAATTATGTCACTCGTGGGCTAGCAATAGAGGATTACTTGCAAAAGGTAATCAAATCATACTATTTATGCAATTTTTTCCCATTTTGACGTGGTGCCATTATCCTTATCAATTTCACTATGTTCTCTTTTGCATGTATGGTGTTTCATGGCAGCTTCTTTCCCTGGCATTTTTCATTGCACTGTAATTGAATGTTTAACCTAACTTTTGTTGTATTGAGTTCCCAAAAGCTAGAAATACTTAAGGTGCTAAGATTATATATAGCACAATTTGGAAGGTAGTGCTGTAGTAAGAAGTTTGGAACCGAGTTCAGGCCAAAGTTTGAACCAAAACACACGGTAGCAATTCAAATTTTACGAGAGAAATTACTGTAGTAAACTTAGTTCAAATCAAACCTTTTGGTTCAAAATGAAGTTACCATACACCCTAAGAAGTACTTACTATTAGTGCATTCTTTTCATAAAGTGACAGAATTTTAAAATTTTCCATACTTTAGTAATAATTTTACTTATTGTCCTCAAATCTATGAAATACGGTCTGAACTCCCCTCATTTTTTAAAAACAAAAAAATTTCAAAAATAGTCCTTACATTAGATTCCATCAATAAATTCAAGAGTTATTTACCTTTTTATACTCTATATTTTAAGGTTATTCAAAAAATATATTTCAGTTTTTGATTTCATTAAATTTATATTTTCATATTAGATTTAATATACAAACTTATACTTTGCTTAATTAATTTTCAATTTTGACCTAAAAAATTACCCAAAATACCCTCAAATTAAAAAAGAGAACTTTAAAAACTTTTAAAAAAAACTTTGTACTAATGTTTTTGTCTTATAAAATGTATAGAATACCTTTAAAAATAGGTGTTTTGTGTGTTTTATTTTTGTTTTTTCTTGTTTTTTGAAAGTTTTAATTTTTTTTTTTTATCTTTTACTTAAGGATAGGAAGGTCATTTTAAAGGTCAAAATTATTTATTGACTTAGATAAGATATCAATTTGTGTATTAAATCTAATATGAAAGTATACATTCGATGAAATCGAAAATCGAAGGTATAGTTTTTGAATTAATCTAAAACAGAGGATAAAGAAAGAAAATATCCCTAAATTCAATAGAAATACGGATGTGGATGCAATTCGAGTGCAAATTAGAGGATGTTAGTGTAAATTTGGTCAAAGCAAATTAATCACTCATTTTAATTTAGGTTAAGGTAATTAGTTAATTTGCAAAATTATATGGATTATCAATATTGTAACATATGAACAAGAATTGCTAACATCACATCTTTAGGGTTAGTGGTTTCTATATTACTCGTATGACATGATGTTGGTGGTAAAATAGTGGAGTGAGATAATGACACTAGATTCTACTTTTGCCAAGCCACTAAACTCCAGCTGTCCTTTGCTTATAAAACTATTTTTGGCCATCACATGGATGGTATAGTCTCACCTTATTAAAAGTCTAGGGGGGAATTTTTCTTCTCAACGAAAAAAAAAAAAAAACAATAATAAAAAAATAGTCTAGAGGGATTGGTTAATGGCCATTCTCTTAACTCACAAGATGCTGTACTTGACTACACGCAAAAGGAACTAAAGAAGTTCGTATAATTGACAACCCACTTAATCTTTTTGCCATATAAGAAAACCACTACAACTTGATGATGTCATTGTCCCTAGTTTTTGGACTTTTAGGGTTCAAAAAACCATTGATTTATATAATATAATATTGTCATACACTGCTTTGGATAATTATAAGAAAAAGGCTATTTTTTTTTTTATTGTTAATGCAATTATCACATACACACCCGTGTATAAAATCACCACATAGTAGTAATTTTATTAGTGTCATATCATAATTTTATTTCAGTGTTGGTGCATAGTCAGTAATGATAAATAACAGTACTGGTGCTCTACCTTGTTTAATTATTTTATTTATATAAATATTTTGGTTAATAACAGTTCTAGTGCGCTACTTTGTTTAATTATTTATTTATATAAATATTTTTGTCATGTGTGTTCTGTATTTATGTGAACTCCATAATTCAATTCAATGGGCCCCCAAACTTTGGTTGCCGCAATTCCTATCTAATTGTTTTTCTTTTGTCTTATTCCTTTATTTTTTTTAAGCCGAGTCAGATGTTTGAAAACAACTTTGGTTAATTCATCCTAACGCTTATCTTGTTGTTGTTGTACCGTCCATAAAGGCGTAATAAACGTTGGCCAAAATTTGTATCATCCAGAAGATGGGCACGAGGGCTTTCTCTTGCCAACGAAACTCTTTTTTTTTTTTTTAGCCCACAGAGCTTCTTAAAGGAGAAAATATATATATATATATATATGTATATATATATATATATATATTAAAAACAGAAGCTAATAGTGTTTCCAAATCCCTAATAAGGATTGTGATTTTTCAAAACAATATAAAGAGCAATGGTTGTTAGGGGAAACTATCGAGTAATGCTGTTTGACCTTATAGGATTATAATCGTGTCTTCTCACAAGAAACGGGTTCTATAGGTGGGATTTATTATAAGGTCAATCCTTGGAGGGTGCGGCTTCAGCCCCACGAAGGTTACAGCATTTCTGAAAACTAATTGACAGATGATTTTGATGCTTGTTGCGTTTGTTGTTGACGGAAACTCAACTTAGAATACGTGTCTCATGAAACAAGAACATACTTAAAAAGCCCTTCCCTTCGATATAAACAAAGTGTTCATTTTTTTATATATTTAATTGGTCTGATTGCGTTGGTTTGTTGTTGTTGTTATTGCTTTTGTTATTATTATTATTATTATTAGCAGCGATTTTAAAAGTTTCAAAAGATGAAGATGATCGAACCGTTTAAAATAAATTTACAATATATACGTGCATATAAATATATATATAAGCCTTTGCTCTTCTCTATATTTTTGCTATACTTTTGACGTTTAAAGAAAATTTCCTAAAAGTAAAAAACTTCATAAAAATCCGGTATTTTTTTTTTTTTTTAATTAAGAGGAATAGGAGTCTAGCATATACCTTCCTCCAAATAGATGCAAAGTTTTTTCACGTCCACTTATTACCACACAAAAATGTTAATTAGCATATGAGTTTAATAACGATGGAAAATAAAATTTATTAACATATTTATCATTTATGCACAACGAAAATGTAAATTTTCATATTCGATATTGGCTAATTATACTTGCAAAAGTGTGAGAACTACATTTACGATGGCGGAAAAAAAAGGGTCTAGATTCAACTGTAACAAACGATTAGAATCTTTCTCTTAAGTTATCTTGTCAAGATAAAAACACTTAGTGTTGGCATATAAAATAGTTTCTTAAGGAGGAAGCAGAAGAAAGAGGAAATTGACACTGTTTTTCTAGAGGTTGATGAAGAAGGTGATGGAGAGACGAGAGTTTTCAGAGGAAGTTCATAGGGACATTGGAGAAATGCCAACAAGATCGAATAGTGAAGGAAGAGGTGTGGAAGATGAGAGAGAGAGAAAGAGAGAGAGAGCTGCTAGTTCCAGAAAGAGCCATATAGCAGCTGCTAAGGATGCTGATATACTTTGTATTTCTAAAGAACTTCCAGGAGCAATCCAATCAAGTCCAATTCCCCAAGAACCCAATTGCAAGTCTTGAGAAAGGTGTTAATAAAAGCCCTCTTGTAGGAAAAACCCCACCGTTCTTAAAACCGTAGGTCCTAGTCTAAAGTATATAGCATTCATTTTATATTAATAATCGTTATTTTGTGGATAATCTTAAAACTATAGGTCCTAGTCTAATGTATATAGCATTCACTTTATATTAGTACTCGACTGTAGGTCCTAGTCTAAAGTATATAGCATTCATTTTATATTAGTAATCGTTATTTTGTGGATAATCTTAAAACTATAGGTCCTAGTCTAATGTATATAGCATTCACTTTATATTAGTACTCGCTCTTTTGTGAATAATGAGATTTTAATCTCATTGGGATAACAAGGATGTATCATTTCAACAAACAGGAGAAGAGTCACGGGGGAAACCTTGGGCAGATATGCTTGGAGGATCATGGTGGAAAACCTGACCCTTGGCTTATTGTAGGGTTAACAATTTTTAGAAAATTTATTCTAATAATTGGTTTACTTTGTAACGAAAGAGGATTGGCACCTGGTGGGCTAACTATCATGCTCTTTTTTTTTTTTTTTTGACATTTATCTTTTCATGTCCTCTCTTTTAAGTTTATTCAAAAACAATACATTCGATTTGTGATCTCAT
>CAMOHE010055487.1:0-20470 GCA_946598075.1 Artocarpus hirsutus
ATGATGATGATGATAGAAAGATGAAAAATTATGGTTTAAGGTTAAAAAGACAAAGTGTGACAACTTTGTCATAAACACTAAGTTTAAGCAAACTAAGTGTTTGATAAAATAGTTTTTACTTGTAGCATGGAAAGAAAATGTTATGGCATGTGTTTTTTTTTATGTAATAAATGCTTGATTAAATGATTAAAAAGGCTTAAATGAGATTATACCTTAGGAAATCAAGCTAAGATAAGTTAAGGTGCAAAAAGTATGTTTAAGGGCATTTTTTGAAAGAATTTTATGTTTGGGGCCCTTAGAGGCCGAACTAATTTCTGGGTACAATATATAATTTATTGGAAACAATGATCCGAACAACTTTCATAAAGAAATTCTGCTTGCATTCTGATCAAAAGAAGCCAAAACATATTAATTTTGGCTCTGTCTTTTCAAGAACGACATTAAGATGAATAATTTTGAAAAAAGTTAAAACACAAAAGTTGTATATCTCATTGAAATGGTTAGAAATTGTAGACAGTTTATGAAAATTCTATATCAATTTCAAGTTATGACTTTTACAAGATTTTAAGCACAAAATTTAGTAAAAAGGAAAAAGTTATAAAATGTTTTAAATTTGACCAAGGAGCTTTTGTAAGTTTTAATCCCAGAAAAAAAAAAACTAAACGTTTTAGTATAAAGAAGTTGTCTTTCGTCCTAGGGGCAAAAATGTCAATGTAACACCCCGAAGTTAATTAAGTATAATTAGAGTATTAATTGGTGGATTAGTGTACCATAATGATTATTTTAACTTAACTAGATCACTTTGTGAAATTTTTAAATTAATGTCATTTCGATTCTTTTAATGATTTTTAATTATTTTTAAGTGTTATTTTAAATTTTAAAACAAAACAATTCATCAAATGACCAACACGTCCCTTTTGAAAAACCACGTGCTGTACACACGGTTTTCCTTCACTGGTTTTGTCTTTCTTTCCTCTATTTATTTAACTCTTCCTCTCTCTCCTCTCATTTCTCACTCGCCTACTCTCTCTCCTTTCTCACTCTCTCGGCCACTCTCACTCTCTCTCATTCTCTCTCTAAATTTTTGATTCAAAATTTGATTTTAAGCTTCGGCATTGTAGATTGAAGGCTTGAGAACGCGATTGAGCAACCACAAAATCGATTCAAGCTTCGATTCAATGTTAGTTTTTAAAATTTTAAAACTTTTTACATTTTTCAAATTTTCTTCTATTTTGAAATCTAAGAGTTTCTAAGCCTAGAAAAGCTTCAATCTAAGTTAGATGGAGTTAGATTAGCTAGAATACAAACCTTGTTTGAACAAAAACGGATTGAAATCAAGATTTTTTATTTTTTCTCTATTTTCTCTATTTTTGGATTTTTGTGAAAATCTTGTTTAAAACTTGTTTTAATCCATTAAAAAGTGTTCTACTATGATTTTCTATTGTTTATGATGATTACCCATGCCTGAGAATTGAGAAAACATGTTAGATTTGAAGATTTGGATTCGGGATGTCGAGAACCCGTGCGTGAAAATTTCTAGAATTTCCCAGATCGGCAGGCCGAACTTCATGTTCGGTAGGCCAGATTCAAGAGAACGACAGGCCGGATTCATCCGACCGGCAGGCTGAACCTAGAGATGTTCGGCCGACCGAACCTGCTCTTCCGGCAGGCCAAACTGTGCAGTTCAGCAGGCCGAACCAGGATGACCGACAGGCCGACCGGACATGGTGTAATTTTGTGATTTTTCACCCGTTTTCACTGTTTTGAACCCCGATTGAAATTTCAACTTTATAAAATATTTTATAAACCCAAAAGGCAAACTAGGATACCATGAGATGATTTAGTACCATAAGATACCTCAGGATAGATACTAATGAACTAAGTTACTATGCATTTAGGATTTATGCGTGGATCCACGGAGCTAATGTATAGCGGACCGGGATTACAGTGTGGGACATCGACACGGATATTGAGGTAGGACTTCTACCCCTTCTTTGATAGCCAGTTTTAAATATTTTGGCCTCAAAGGGATTTTTATGAAAATGTTTTCAAATGATTTGTTGACAAATGATTTTATTAACTGTTCTCTGAAACAATAGATTGAGGTGGATTTCATAATAAACCTCATAAAGAATATAAATGATTATATCTGGTAAAAAGAGATTTTATTAATCAAAAGATATATATATATATATATTTGAGGGTGTGATGTCATATCAGAGATCGGGTCGTGTAGTGAACGACCTTGGGAGCAGGTCCCGAAACCCAGTTGGGCCACTACGGTGGTGAATTATATATGGTTTGCCCAGGAAAAGAAAATGGTATTCTTTCTGGTCGACCTATTTGGATTGCTTTGGTAAGATTATATTTTTATTAGATTCTCATTTAATTATTTATTTGTTTAATTATTCTAGCTCGTTTTCTATATATTTATCTGATTTACGAAATTTCTTTTAAAGTTGAATAATTTCCAAATATAGTCCTACTGAGCCTTTTGCTCACGATTTATTTGTTTTAAAATCTTAACCCTAGGTGTACATCAGCTTAGGATCGGAGAAGAGTCCGCTGACCGGACTTACAATCTGTAGAAGTTTTGGGTAGGTTGTATTGTAGCAAGTAAGGCATGTAAACCTTTATCTTTCTTTTTACTCGGACTGTGGTTGTATTGTAATATTGTCAGTACTATATGTGTGTGCACAATATGTGGGCCAGTGGGACCCATACTCGTTCCACCTCACGTTTAAATATTTTTTATATTCTTTTATTTGCTTAATTATTATAATGGTTTATTTAATTCCTCAAATTATTCTAATCAAACGATTTTAAAATTTTCCTCATTTTTTATTTATAAATTTAACTCTAAGACCTCAATTTTTAATTAAATCTTTATTTAATTAACTTAATTAAACCACCACGTCACCTCCCGTACTCCGAGGTGTGACAGATTGATATCAGAGCTCAAGGTTATGAACCTTGAGAATTGTGCACACATAGGTACGACAATGAAATACCACTGACAGTTCAAATTTTGTTTTCATAAGTGAGAGAATGGCACCTAGATGTCGCTCGACCGCGAATGTCGAGTTCGGAAATGATGAGGGCATGATGAGGGCTATGTTTGCTGCATTTTGGCAGATGGCAGCAAGAGAAAGACCTGATAATTCCGAGGCTAGTCGCCGACATACGTACTTTAAGGAGTTTTGGCGTGCGTCAGTACTGACCTTTGATGGAACCGGGGACCCGCAGGTGGCTAAATATTGGTTAGATTCGATCATGAAGCACTTGGATACGCTTGGTGTGCCAGCGAAGTATTGCGTGGAATTTGCAGCATATAAGTTCGAAGGTAGTGCTAATACCTGGTGGAAGCAAGCAAAGCGTTTGGGAAACAATGGCGATATTGATTGGGACAGATTTGAGAAGCTATTCTATGATTGGTATTTCCCGCAGGGATATAGGGACCAAAAGGCAGCAGAATTCTATAGGTTGCAGCAGGACGATATGTCAATTCAGGAATATGAGGCGAAGTTCAATGAATTGGCAAGGTTTGCTCCCTCAGCAGTGGCATCGGAGCGTGAAAGTTGTATCAAATTTCAGGAAGGACTTAAGGCTCCTATTCGATGACAGATAGTTGCCCTATGACTCTGGAACTTTGGAGAGCTTGTGTCATCAGCAATATCAGTGGAGAATGACTATGCACAGTATTGTGAGAATTGAGCTAAGGCATCAGGAGGACCACAGAGGAGCGATAGGAGGAGCGTCCGCAGTCAACCGACACCGAGGAAGAGCAAACTGGGTGGCGTGAACAGCGACAGTAGCAGTTCATCCAACAGCTGGTGCAGCAACCCCTACAGCTTTCACTGTCATTATTGCCGGCAGCCAGGAGACATCAAGAGGAATTGCCTGATCAGGAGTGCTTGCTTAGGACTTCAGACCGGAGAAGGAGCTAGTCGTCAGCCTCAGCTTCAGAATCTACCTCAACCGCAACAGTATCTTCAGCTTCCATTTCATCAGTTCTCTCTTCAGCAACAGTCATATCCAGCGCAAGGACATCAGCAGCAGAGTTTTTAGCGTAACATTCCTCAGTATCGAGCACCGAGTACAGCTAGTGTCCAGTCGCCATCATCGTAGCAGTATCGACCAGTTAATCCAGGAACTAGTAATATGGGCAGAGGTAAAGAAAAAGCTTCAGTGCAGATTCATACGATGACATCAGGGAGTTCAGATGCCCAGACTAATCACGCAGTTGTTGATGGTACGATTATGGTTTCTCAGTCCTTAGCACACGTGTTGTTTGATACTGGTGCCACTCATTCTCTCATTTCGAGTTCATTTGTACATGCCTTAGGATTAGAAATAGAAGAGTTTGATGAACCCTTAGTTATAGCTTCACCCTTGGGGCGGGTGTGTGTGAATAATATTTGTAAAACTTGTAAAATAAAGGTCGGGGATGAGGTTTTGAAAAGTGATTTGATTGTAATCCCCATGAGAACCTATGATGTAATCTTAGGGATGGATTGGTTGTCCAGATACAGTACAGTAGTGGACTGCCAACTTAAGAAAGTGACCCTAGTGTCAGATAAAGGGACGGTGATCACTTACCAGGGTGGTGGTGATCGGTTGATGAGTGAGCGTCGTGTTAGGACATGTCTCAGAGGGCTGAAGAACGCAGTCTGTTATGCTATCTTCATGGATTTAGAAGAAGAGCCTAGTGTTTCGAGAAGACGTGCAGTAATCCCAGTGGTAGACGAATTTGAGGATGTCTTTCCCGACGAGCTACCAGGATTACCACCGCATTGGGAGATCGAGTTTGGTATCGAATTATTTTTGAGAACAGCATCGATTTCTATAGCACCTTACCGGATGGCACCGGCAGAGATGAAGGAACTCAGGAAGCAACTTTAGGAGCTTGCTGATAAGGGATATATTCGAAACAGTACCTCACCGTGGGGAGCACCGGTCTTGTTCGCCAAGAAGCATGATGGAACACTCAGGTTGTGTATAGATTATCAACAGCTGAATCGAGTCACAGTGAAGAACAAGTATCCATTGCCCAGGATCGATGAGTTGTTTGATCAATTGGGAGGTTTGCGGTACTTCTCAAAGATAGATTTGAGGTCAGGATATCATCAGCTCAGGATTAAGGAAGAGGACATTCCTAAGACAACTTTTAGGACTCGGTATGGACATTTTGAGTTTCTAGTAATGTCGTTTGGATTGACGAACGCTTCGACAGCTTTCATGGATTTGATGAATAGGATATTTAGGCTTTACTTGGATCAGTTTGTGATTGTGTTTATTGACGACATCTTGATTTACTCTAAGACTTGGGAGGAGCATGAGCAGCATCTCAGGATCGTGCTTCAGACTCTGCGAGAACATCAGTTGTACACCAAGAAGGAAAAGTACGAGTTTTGGTTGACAAAGGTCAAATTTCTAGGTCATGTCATTTCTGAACAAGGTATCTCATTGGATCCGTCAAAGATAGAAGCCATTGTGGATTGGGAACGACCGAGGAATGTGACGGAGATCTGTAGCTTTTTGGGACTTACAGGATATTATAGGAAATTCGTGAAGGACTTCTCGAAGATAGCAGCGCTGTTGACGAGATTGATTAGGAGGAATGTCAGGTTCGAGTGGAATGAAAAATGCGAGTTTGCTTTTCAAGAATTGAAGAATCGATTGACTTCAACACCAGTGTTGATCATTGCCAACAGTGACGAGCCGTACGAGGTTTATACGGATGCTTTAGGACGTGGACTTGGATGTGTGTTGATGCAACAGGGACACGTGGTAGCGTATGGATCGAGACAATTACGACCTCACGAGCAGAATTATCCCACTCATGACTTGGAGCTCATGGCAGTGATTCATGCATTGAAGATTTGGAGATGTTATTTCTTTGGAGCGACATTTCAGGTTTTCTCCAACCACAAGAGCTTAAGTTATCTGTTCACTCAAAGGGATTTGAACTTGAGGCAGCAGAGATTGATGGAATATATGGAAGACTATGATTTTGCATTGTAGTATCATCCCGGGAAAGCTAATGTTGTCGCAAATGCACTTAGCTAGAAATCTTCAGGAATGTTAGCATGTTTGGCTCTCGAGGATTGAAAAAGAGATGCGATGATAAGTGAGTTCGGTCTGCAGTGTTGTAAGGACTACGATCGTATTTCGGTGTACCATATGGAGGTGACCCCAGCGCTTGTTCAGATGGTGAAGCAGAACCAGTGGCAAGACCAGCATCTTCAGGGAATCTGGACGCAAATTCAGAACGGAGAGCAATTCGAAGAATGGAGGATACATGCAGATGGATCATTGTACTTCAGGAAGCGTTTGGCGGTTCCAGCTATTGCAGAAGTGAAGAAAGCCATAATGGACGAAGCTCATAGGTCTCAGTTCGCTATTCATCCAGGGAGTACGAAGATGTATCATGACTTAAAGAGACACTATTGGTGGAGAGGCATGAAGAAGGACGTTCAAGAATACGTGGCCAAGTGTGCGACTTGTCTTCAGGTGAAAGCCGAGCATCAGAAGCCAGCAGGTCAGCTTTAGCCACTACCTATTCCAGAGTGGAAATGGGAGCACGTGACAATGGATTTTCTTACCGGATTGCCGAGGACGGAGCAACGGCACGATGCGATTTGGGTCATGATCGACAGGTTAACGAAGTCTGCTCATTTCATTCCGTTTAGATCGACGTGTTCGAGGAGGATTCTTGGAGAATTGTATATGCAAAACATAGTACGATTGCATGGAGTTCCTTTATCCATCACCTCTGATAGAGATACCAGATTTAATGCCAGGTATTTGAGGAGTTTTCAGGAGGCCATGGGCATAGATTTGAAGTTCAACATGGCAAATCGAAGCGGGTTATTTAGATTCTCGAAGACATGCTACGAGCTTGTGCGTTAGATTTCGGCGGGAACTGGAAGAAATACTTGCATTTGGTGGAGTTCACATACAACAATAGCTATCAATCGAGTATTGGTATGGCACCGTTTGAGGCATTGTATGGGCGACCGTATCGATCGCTAGTGTGTTGGGCCGAACCAGAAGATAGGGTTACTCTTGGGCCAGATGAGATTCGTGATAGTAACGAGAAGATCGTCGTGATTCGAGACCGATTGAAAGCAGCTCAGAGTCGACAGAAGAGCTATGCGGATAGGAGACTACGACCTTTGGAATTTGAGGTTGGAGATTTCATACTCTTAAAGGTGCGATTCGGAATAAAAGAAAAACTCACGCCAAGGTATATTGGACCGTTCGAGATTACTCAACGTGTGGGTGTGGTTGCATATCGACTCAGTCTTCCCCTAGAACTTTTGCATGTTCACGATGTATTTCACGTATCGATGCTTCGGAAGTGTCCACCTGAGCAGGATAAGATCGTTTCGTTTCAAGATGTGCATATTCAGGAAGACACGACGTATAAAGAAGTGCCGATTCAGGTCATCGATCGTAAAGTGATTAGTTTGCGTCATCGTGAGATTTCGTTAGTTAAGGTTGTGTGGCAGCATCACAGGATTGATGAAGCCACTTGGGAATTAGAATCAGAGATGCGGGAGTTGTATCCGCATTTATTTTGTTTTTGAATCGATTTGTAAATTTCGAGGACGAAATTTCTTTTAGGGGTAGAGAGTTGTAACACCCCGAAGTTAATTAAGTATAATTAGAGTATTAAATGGTGGATTAGTGTGCCACAATGATTATTTTAAACTTAACTAAATCACTTTGTGAAATTTTTAAATTAATGTCATTTCGATTCTTTTAATGATTTTTAATTATTTTTAATTATTTTTAAGTGCTATTTTAAATTTTAAAACAAAACAATTCGTCAAATGACCAACACATCCCTTTTGAAAAACCACGTGCTGTACACACGGTTTTCCTTCACTGGTTTTGTCTTTCTTTCCTCTATTTATTTAACTCTTCCTCTCTCTCCTCTCATTTTCTCACTCACCTACTCTCTCTCCTTTCTCACTCTCTCGGCCACTCTCACTCTCTCTCATTCTCTCTCTAAATTTTTGATTCAAAATTTGATTTCAAGCTTCAGGATTGTGGATTGAAGGCTCGGGAACGCGATTGAGCAGCCACAAACTCGATTCAAGCTTCGATTCAAGGTTAGTGTTCAAAATTTCAAAACTTTTTACATTTTTCAAATTTTCTTCCATTTTGAAATCTAAGAGTTTTCAAGCCTAGAAAAGCTTCAATCTAAGTTAGATGGACTTAGATTAGCTAGAATGCAAACTTTATTTCATCAAAAACGGATTGAAATCAAGATTTTTCATTTTTCTTCTATTTTCTCTATTTTTGGATTTTTGTGAAAATCTTGTTTAAAACTTGTTTTAATCCATTAAAAAGTGCTCTACTATGATTTTCTATTGTTTATAATGATTACCCATGCCCGAGAATTGAGAAAACAAGTTAGATTTGAAGATTTGGATTCGAGATGCCGAGAACCCGTGCGTGGAAATTTCTAAAATTTCTCAGATCGGCAGGCCGAACTTCATGTTCGGCAGGCCGGATTCAAGAGATCGGCAGGCCGGATTCATCCGACCGGCAGGCTGAACCTGGAGATGTTCAGTCGATCGAACCTGCTCTTCCGGCAGGCCAAACTGTGCAGTTCGGCAGACCGAACTAGGATGACCGGCAGGCCGACCGGGCATGGTGTAATTTTGTGATTTTTCACCCGTTTTTACTGTTTTGAACCCCGATTGAAATTTCAACTTTATAAAATGATTTTATAAACCCAAAAGGCACACTAGGACACCATGAGATGATTTAGTACCATAAGATACCTCAGGATAGATACTAATGAACTGAGTTACTATGCATTTAGGATTTATGCGTGGATCCACGGAGCTAACGTATAGCGGACCGGGATTACGGTGTGGGACACCGACACGGATATCGAGGTAGGACTTCTACCCCTTCTTTGATAACCAGTTTTAAATATTTTGGCCTCAAAGGGATTTTTATGAAAATGTTTTCAAATGATTTGTTGACAAATGATTTTATTAACTATTCTCTGAAACAATAGATTGAGGTGGATTTCATAATAAACCTCATAATAAATATAAATGATTATATCTAGTAAAAAGAGATTTTATTAATCAAAAGATATATATATATATATTTGAGGGCGTGATGCCATATCAAAGATCAGGTCGTGTAGTGAACGACCTTGGGGGCAGGTCCCGAAACCCAGCTGGGCCACTACGGTGGTGAATTATATATGGTTTGCCCAGGAAAAGAAAATGGTATTCTTTCTGGTCAACCTATTTGGATTGCATTGGTAAGATTATATTTTTATTAGATTCTCATTTAATTATTTATTTGTTTAATTATTCTAGCTCGTTTTCTATATATTTATTTGATTTACGAAATTTCTTTTAAAGTTGAATAATTTCCAAATATAGTCCTACTGAGCCTTTCGCTCACGATTTATTTGTTTTAAAATCTTAACCCTAGGTGGACATCAGCTTAGGATCGGAGAAGAGTCCGTCGACCGGACTTACAATCTGTAGAAATTTTGGGTGGGTTGTACTGTAGCAAGTAAGGCATGTAAACATTTATCTTTCTTTTTACTCGAACTGTGGTTGTATTGTAATATTGTCAGTACTATATGTGTGTGGACAATATATGGGCCAGTGGGACTCATACTCGTTCCACCTCACATTTAAATATTTTTTTATATTCTTTTATTTGCTTAATTATTATAATGGTTTATTTAATTCCTCAAATTATTCTAATCAAACGATTTTAAAATTTTCCTCATTTTTTATTTATAAATTTAACTCTAAGACCTCAATTTTTAATTAAATCTTTATTTAATTAACTTAATTAAACCACCACGTCACCTCCCGTACTCCGGGGTGTGACATGAAGAGTTTGAATCCTCCCACCTTTAAGCTAAAAAATGATTAATTACAAAAATTCTCCTTCAACTATAGCGCTTGTAATACTCTGTCCTTTGAACTTTAAAATGTAACATTTGTTTCTCTATGAACTTCAAAACATAATATTTGTTCCCCCAGATCTGATTTAACAAGAAACTCCGTGAATTATGATTTTGAACAAAACTAACACAATATTATACAAACAATAAGATTGTTGAACAATTTAGCAAACTATTAGATTGTTACCTTACCTATGCACAATCACGTGAAAATGGAAAAAAAGATCATTTGTTTTAAAATTTTTTAAAGGTTTTTTAGTTTCTATTGTTAACAATTAAAATTTTTAAATTATATCAACTTTATAAATTTAAATTAGATTTAGACATGATAGAGATAACAAAATAGCCCTATATTATGTATCAAATCTTTGAAAATTAAATTAGGTTTAGACATGATAGAATTAATAAAATATCCCTCTATTATGTGTCAAATCTTAATTATTTACCAACTTTTCTTAAAAGTTTTAAGAAAATGAGTTTTTGGTTAATATTTCATAGTTTGGAGAAACACGTGTTACATTTTGAAATTCGGGGTTACAGTGTTACAAGGATTATAGTTGAGAGAATGTTTATAATTAATCCAAAAAAGGAATGAAGTTTTTAATTCATAATATAAATAAAACATCTAAAGTTAAAATTTTAGTATTCTTAAGAAAACTAAAACATTCAAATCCGTAAGGTATAAAACACTGAATTTCAGAGTTAGTGTGAAATTTTTGCCCAAAAAGGCATGCAAAACTATTTGCAAAACACCAAAAAAAAAAAAAAACCAAACGAGCAGTTTTCTCTTAAGTTGTTTATTTGTTTATTTATCCTTCATGTTTTGAATTGTTTGTCGTATTAGATATTGGTTTTCGTTATTTTTCTGAGGCCTTTTTGTTTAATTAGTTTTGTAAGACGTTTTTCTTTTCTTCTTTTTTTTAATATACTAAGTTTTTCCTGGTTAAAAAAATAAAGGCACTTCCTTTGCACTCAATCTGAGCGCCCAAGATTCTTTAGAAAACATAAGGGGCAAGGATTTAGTATTGTTTGGCACTTTAATTGGACCTAATTTATTCTAACTAAGTATAGTGTAAAGTTTTAAGTAGTTATAGCAAAAAAACAAAAAGTTATTACACTGTAAGACTATCACATGCTATAGTTCTTATAGAGTGTTTAGATCAATTCCAACACATCAGTTACAACTGTGAACTGTGTAAAACTCTCAGCAACTAAAAAAAAAACATTTGGTGTTGTTTGGTTTTGTTTTTGAAAACGTTTTTCCTATTTTTAAAAATGAAAAAAAATGAAAATGATTTTGAAAACATGTTTGGTTAAAATTTCTTAGAAAATGAAAATGAAAATTGTTTCAAAAACACTCCAAATTTTCTTAGATTTTGAAAACAAAAAAAAAAAAGGATGTTTTCAATTTTTTTCTTCTTTCTTCTCAACCTAGGAACACCCCCCCTCCTCTTCTCCCATCCCGTCCTCCCACCAGTCCTCGTCATCTTTGCTGCCGCCCAGCTAG
Source organism: Artocarpus hirsutus (assembly GCA_946598075.1). Lineage (NCBI taxonomy): Eukaryota > Viridiplantae > Streptophyta > Magnoliopsida > Rosales > Moraceae > Artocarpus > Artocarpus hirsutus. The sequence goes on from CAMOHE010055487.1 coordinate 11,466, forward strand.
AGTACTTTAACACATGGCCTGATGACCCAGGGCCCAACGATGACCCCACAACCACATTGCCAGTGAACCTAGCTTCCCCCTCTAGTCGACGAGGCTTTTAGCCATCCTATTGATAGGATCGTTTGGCATCATGACCCATGGCCCAGTGACCGAGCGATCTCACCCTTCCCATTCTCCCATGATGGCAGTCCATCCCCCTACTTTCAACTTTTTTTTCCTTTCCTTTTGATCCCATTCCACTCTTTAGTAAACCCAACAAAGCCAGCAACCCAAGAAGTCATTGCCCATGTTGGATTCCACCATCTCCCATGCAAAAGTTTGTTTCAGTCAGAAGCACTGTTGAATCCCTAACCATCGCTAATCATGGTGGAGACGCGATCTGAATCATAGAGGACCGTCGGGTGCAGGGTGGAGCCAAGCCATTGGGGGCGTCGAGGGCCATCGATGGTCACCAGCGGTGGGGCTCAGCAATGGAGGGTGGGGGCTGAGCATATTTTTTTTTCAAAATTTGATAGTTTTTTATCCTAATTAAAATAATTAATTAGTATTATATGAAATAAATTTGGTTTATTTATGTTAATAATTTTTTGTTAAAGAATGTTGTTATTTTTAGAAACATGCTACTATATACAACCAAACACAATTTCAAAAATTGTTTTAGCACATTTCTCAAAATATTTTCATTTTAGATTTTTTTCAAAAACAAAAACCAAAATGAAAACACTACCAAAGAGCCTCAATTGCTACAATATAAAACTTTTACATGCAACAGTCATAAACTTAAAGCGCATATTTTAACTAATCCTCTAAACGAAAGCTTAAACATAAAACTTTAGCTCCAATTAAAGTATCAAACAGCCTATTAAACTTCCTGTCATTATTAATTACATTTTTGTATCACTTCAGAACATCCATACCACAACATGTAATACAGCAAAGAGAAATGAAAATTCTGTTATTTATAATTCGAAACTTTTATTCAGTGACGAACGATGATCATTTTTATTTTACGTCACAGTACATGCTGATTTCTGTCTACATATGCAGCAATAGAAGATTTCATTACCATAACATGTGCTCTTTATAGAAAAGCCCTTTTAATATCCATAGATTAAAACCTTACTATTTATAAAATTATAAATCTCAATCTAATATTTAGTATAATTTTTAGACTAAAATTTACTGTTTTTGTTAACAACAAGATTATAACACATAGAGTTAAATAGGATTATAAGACCCTTAGAGCAATATCATTTTGAACTAATTATTAATAATTTATTGCGAAAGCCATATTCCGTACGTACGTACTTGCAGGCTGTACAACACATCATAATATTGTTCACGGCCTATCTGGTTCGTGCTTCGTGGCACGAATCAATTATGTATGGGTGGAACTTCTTTCATCGGTGAAGGAGGTCGTTTGAAAGGCCGCTCGGAAATATTTTCGCGACCGGCGCTACACCTGATCAGCAGCCTCCTGAAAGCAATATTGAAACATGATATTGATTAGAGTTATTTTTCATAGAAATCAAGACTTGATGATAATATTTTTCTATAGAATAAGTTCATGTACTTACTGGGCAAAGCGATCACCACATGGTGGATTGAAGAGAAGAACAGTGATTAGGATCCAACATAAAAACCCAAAGGTCTTCATATCGCTCCTGAGCTGGTTGTGATTATTAAAGTACGACGCATATTGAGTTGTATTTATACATTTTTTAAATTGGCGAATTCAAAGCCTGCTTTCGGCTTCTTTGACTACAGATTATTTTATCATCAAAAGAAAAGAGTAAATTAGACAAATAGTCTATTTTACCTTTTAAAATAAGATTAGTTTAATAATTTTAAAATATGACAACAAATATTTCTTTAAAATAAGCAATTTTTAACCTATTTTTTAAATTATTTTATTGAGCAATAGTTTTTAGAAACAACTTCACAGAAATAATGTTTGCCAAACACCTTTGTTGTAGGTTATTATTTTTAGATACAGATAGTAAAAGCAGCCTCTTATGGAGCTGGATTATTTCTCTATTGCAAAATTATGTATATTCTAATTGACAAATTTAAAAAAAGAAAAAAAAGAAAAGGAAAAAGGAGCAAATTAGAATATCTATCATCCTATAAGATATAGTATCGACTTTCGCTCTACTAATAATCAACCGTCTGAATATTTGATGTTTAATGTTGATGTCGACTGTTGAACAACGTTTAAGGGTGTGTTTGGTAAGACAGATGAAATAGGGGAGGGATTGAAGTAGATAAATAAGATGTGAAAAGTGAGGATGGTTGTTGTTTGATTGGATGAATTGATAGAAGAAGGGGGATGAGCAGGGATTGAGAATCCTTTGGTGTCTACCAATTTCAATTTTACCCTTAAAACTTTTTTTCTCCTCTTTTTTCCTTCTCTCTTTCTTTCTCTCTCTTTTTTCTTTTGTATTTCCTCCTCTCTCTCCCCTCCCGGGGCAGATCGGCTTTGGAGACAATGACAGGGTCAACTTCCACACTAGAGCTTGAGAGAAGAAACAATCGATAGGTCTCTTTTTTCAGCCGTTAAATATAGACATATGTATCAAAAACTGTATATTTTACATCCTATTTTATTTTGATTTGATTTAAGTTGACGAAATTTAATAGTTAAAAACATGCATTAGTGTGAAATTCTACTATAGAAAGCCCCTAATAGTTAACTTCTTCGACAACTATCATGTAACTGCCGTAGGAAAAAAAAAAAACCTATATTATTAAAATTTTACACATAAATATATATATATGTATATCACAATAACAAAACTTGGCAAAAAAGAGGTGGGGAAGAATTATTTATATTTAATGGAATTTAGAGTTATTTTTAGACGATTTCTATTCTAGTATCAAAAAATTCATTAGGTATTTATTTTTCAGATCGATTAAAACAAAAAGGATGATTTTTATTCACGTCATCACACACTCAATGCTAAAGTAGTTTCTAAAATAGGGTGGTAAAGTATCAAATTCTAGGCTTTTGCAGAGTGGAGAAAAAAGAAAGACTTTCATACTGCTAAATCCATCTATTAGTGGTTTCACACGCGTTACATGACACTATAATTCTCAAGAAGTGGGTATCATCATTATGAAGTACCGCGTGGGAGTCCATTTATGAGAGCATGTCAGTTCGCATTATCTATTGTAATTAGTACTTTGGCTCATTACCCACTTCATTGTTAGTGGATCTCACGCGAGACCCATTATGGCGAGACCCTACATACCTATTAGAATTGTCGTTTAACATTTGGTAGAAATTTTCTCCTCTTTCTATCCCCCCTTTTCTTTCTCATTTTATTAACATGCTTGCATTCTTTCCACTAGAGAACGCTCTCTTCAATAGAATTTTAGGCAAATGACTCCGCTAGTCCCTAACTTTTTAAGTATCGGAAGAATGTTTTGGCAAGGGGAACATGGAGGAAAAGATCTTTTCCTGCTCAATCATTACAATTGCACATACGAAAAATATATAAAAAAGGCTGAGCACAAAAACGTTACCTCCACCTCAGCTCAATTCTCAAGGAAGAAAAAAACCAAACTAGTTATAACGAACTCTATTCAAAAAGACTATGATACCCTTGTGTTTTCTAATATTCCCCCTCAAGATAGAGAGTGAATGTTAATAACTCTCATCTTGGAAAGAAGAGTTGAAAATTGACTGGGAAATAACGACTTGGTTAAAAGATCAACAACTTGAAGCTGCAAGCTAATGTGCAAAGTCTTCAACATTCCCTTTTGAATTTTCTCCCTTGTCAAGTGACAGTCTATCTCGATGTGCTTGGTCCTTTGAAGAAAAGCTAATCAACTGCAATGTGAGGAGCAACTTGGTTATCACAAAAAAGAACAGCTAGCTTTGGATGAGGGATATTGAGCTCCTTGAATAAGGCAAGAAACCAAACTAGCTCACTAGGGGCATTCACTATAGACTTGTACGCAGCTTCGGCAGAGGATCCCGAGACTGTTTGCTACTTCTTAGACTTCCAAGAAGCCAAGGAATCACCAATGAATACACAAAAGCCAGAGATGGGTCATTTAGAATCTGGACAGACAGCCCAATCGAAATCAACAAAGACTTTCAAGCAAGCCTCTGAAGTAGAGCTGTAAAGTAGTCCTTGTCCGACTATTCCCTTAATATATTGCGGAACTCAGTATGCTACTTTAAGATGAAGAGTTCTCAGGCTTGCAAGGAATGTTGAAAAAATAGTACGCAGCAGAATTTTAAAAATTTTTATATCAGAGTATTTTTCAAAACACAAGTTTGACACACTATGTGCATAAATTAATCAGATCTTACTAACATCTGTGTGCCAAAAAGCTCCTGCAATCAATGAAGAAAAGTAATGTTCCAGAAAAGACCTCAACCAACTGGCCTTTTTTGTAATTCTCTATCCACGATCGGAGTGAGTGTGGGCTCACATCGTTCAGCTTTCCCACCTGGTGATTCTCCTTCCAACCAATTGAGAAAACTCAAAGCTACAATTTGTGATTTGTGAACAATAGCTCTCAGAGAGTTTCTACAGTCTCACCAGCAGAGTCTCACTCTTAATCTCTCAACTGATCTAAATAATAATGATTCCCACTCTCTTTTATAGAGGTTAGGCCTAGGAGTTAGTCTTCATCAAATAAGGCCTCGAAAATTTGAATTAGAATCAAATCATGATCAATATCTAATAAAATCCGCGTGAAAATATGTGATCTTTTTATCGCTCGGCCGGCATGCCGATCTATCTAACCAGCATGCCGAACTTGCCCCATCGACATGTTAAACCTGAGGATCGACATGCTAAACTTGCAATAAAAATTCCAACAAATCTTTTATTCTCCACCCAAGATTCTACAAGATAAAGTCTCAGTTTTAATTCAAATAACCTAATAGAGAATTTATCTAATTAAAACAACTTTATTTAGACAATTTTTAGGAAAATAAATATTCCTAATAATTTAACAAGTTTATCTTGAATTAATTCAAAATTAATCCAACCGATAAACAGACATGAATTATCTGATTTCGGTAATTCAACAAGTTTATCTTGAATTAATTCTATCAAAAAATTAATTGAACCGATAAACAAACATGAATTATCTTATTTTACCGAATTTCAACTAATCTTATGAATCTGACGTAAGTTACTAATTATTGAAAAAGAACGCCGTATCGTTACACGATTTTTGTGAGCTAGTAAATGGGACCAAATGGACCTATATATGTCAAGCTCTCGATAATTCTAAAACCCAATATCCTAAGTATACATTTCATAATTATCAACTCCAACGCTACTCCACTAAAAGCTTAGAGTTGCACCCTTGAACTATATAGAATTACGAAGCCCGTATAGCTAAGTCTTCATGACATATCATAGTGTATCGTATCCATATAAGATTTTACATAATCGGCTTAAGGATAAGTTCTGTCTTACCTTTTTGATTATTTTTATCTTACGTTTCATTATCTCACCACCAGAAAACTTACCATCTAAAGACAGTATACCATTCGGTTACACCTATGTATCCAAATGGTTGAGTGCTCTAGTTTTTCAATTACAGGATAAGGCATATAAGAGGATATCACTACTCTTAAAGAGGAGCTATGGATCCCATATCTATGAACAACAGGTCTACGCTATCAAGAGTCCTACATCTAACGTATCGGCATGTGTACCACTATTAAAATGTGGATGTCACCTTTTGGTACATCAAAAGACACAAGTTAAAACAACGGGCCCACTATTCATCTTAGGATTAAGATACAATACAAATGATTGTCTAAAGTGAAAGACAAAATTATTAATCTAAATTAATTCACTTTATGTCCCAATCTAAGACATCATCACCTATGACAATATACCAATGTTTCTATTCGTAAAGTCCACCTCTAATGATCAAGACAAACCATTTCCTAATAGAGATATAGATAACATAAAAATCTTTACATAAACAAAGTGCCCAACTTTATTCCCTCAATTGTAGATCTTATGATTTAGACTGTCACCATGAGAATCGTATCTTCCTCATAATCTGTCCATCATATGCCTAATTTTTAAAGATTTAGACCAACAGTTTTAGACTATTGTTTGCTTAACATACATTTGACAAATATCAACGTAAAGAGGACAAGATTTAGTATATCAATAATAAATAAATTCTTTATTAATAAAAATGTCTATAAAAACATCATTATATACAAAACATATTGGCGTCATTAGCATTTTATAATAGTTTCCATTATTTGCAAATCTCGTACGTGTGTGGCTTATTGTATATTGTATATTATTAAAGAGCATATAATATGTCCGTTTTATTAAGGGTGTTTAATTTAATAAACCATATATTCTATATTACATTCGGATAGAATATTGTGATATAATTTCCTTCTCATCTAAACATTAAAAACTATGATAAACAATAATATTATCAGATTTGGCAATCATGTTATATTCTGTTTATTCTTTTAAAACAAAGAGAGGAAGCAAGTTGATATTTTAAGAGAAATAGACTCCTACTCTATGTTGAATAAATAATTTAAACAAAATACAAGAAGTTCATTAAAAAAAAAAAAAAAAAAAAACCAAGCATATGAAGGCAGAAAAAACAATCACCAAAAGGAATGAAAAAAGAAAAAACGAAATAAAACTAATTTCTCCAACAAAGCCAAAGAGCTTTATCTGCAGAAAAAACATTTAAAAAAAGAGAGTACATGATCCAAATATATGTAAAGAAAGAGATCAAGAATTAATTAGGATAATTCTACAGCTAGCCAAACGTGCATCCAAGAACATTGGCGATGATGCTAACTGGGTACTATCATTGACAAGAACAAATAAATCTATATAACAATGATGCCTTAAGCTTAGTCCCCCGAAAACTAAGAAACAACCAAAAAAATAACTCAAAAAGATACAACAATATTTAATCTCACATGTGTTTTGTTTCTGCTCTAAATATTCACAACAATGTCCCCGATGGTAGAGAGTGGATTTCCATTGCCCTTCCAACAGTACAAGGTGCTTTTCCGGAAAAACCTTCTCATTTCATGGCGGAAAAAGAGACCTACTTGCCTCCAGCTCCTTGCTTCCTTCTTCTTCTTCCTTCTCCTATTCGGCTTTGCATCCACGACGACCTCAAACAACAAAGTCACGGATCCTTTGCCTCACATCTCTCCCCCGATCCAGCCATGCTAGGACAAGTACTTCATCAAGCTTCCTTGCTTCGACTTCGTTGGGAGTGGAAACCAAAGTGCTAAGATCCGGAGCATTGTTGGTGCAATCATGGCCAACAATCCTAACAGGCCGATTCCTCCTACGAAGGTAATTCAGCGAAATCAGAATTTATTAAAAATATATTAAAAAAAATTATAATCAAACGTTTGATTTAAGTATATTTATTTTTTTGTATTGTTATTATTTCGATAATTTCTGTTTTAATGTAATATCAACTAATACTCTGTTACTTAGAAAATATCAAAAAAGTACCTTGTTGTCTTAAAAATATCACTATAGTATTTTGAGCCTATATTTTGAGATATGGATTTCTAACTTATTTTTAAATCCTAAATTAATTTTGTAAAACTACAAAAGAAGAAGCATGTGTATCTTTAACCAAGGAAAAATAAAACAAAAAAATGATTTTAATGTCGATCAAACTTTAAACGAGGTGAAAAGCTTAAAAATTTTGAATTGCAATTTCAGAACGGCGCAATAGTTTAAAAAACAAATAGAAAAAAAAAACTTCCCTTCACTTTGGTTGTATTTTGACGAACGTTAAAACTGCATTCCAAACCTTTTACGTCAGTTATCATTTGGCCCATGGGAAAAGGAACCAACGTGAAAAGTATGAAATGTCAATAAAGATGGACGTGGATTGGCTGAAATTGATTAAGAATTGAGTAGTAGTGATTTTTTGCATGATAGGCATTTTGGAATATGCACTTAAAACGTGGTTCCCGTGGATTATTGTCACAAAACCTCATCGGTGTTCCTTTTTTATCATTCAATAGCTTTAACTTAGGAGGGGATTTCGCATTTTTGGGTTAGGAGAATCAAGGTTTCGCAAAAATTTAGCTCTTGGGCCCCTTTTTTTATTAAAAAAAAAATTCTTCCTAAGAAATTGTATCCTTGAGAGTGAGGATGAATTTATCGATGCTAAATGAGTGCATGCTGATTTTCAAAACATGGTGCTTCCTTGTGCCGCATTTTTTGTTGCATAATCAATGATGATTCCTCCGATAAAAAATCCAAGTCATGTAATAAATATTTGGGTTATTAAAACTGATTGTTTCTAAACTTTAGAGTTTTCCCTCTCTTTTGTCCTTTAAACTTTAAAAATCAATACTTTTTTTTTTAAACTTTCAAAACTCCTTATTTAGCCTATGCTATCCAATTTTCTATTCAAATAAATAAATTAAACCATATAATTCATACAGGGGTCACTTACAAAAATAAAAACGAAATTTTATTACTTCCAAGTTTTGTCTGGATGATCCATGTTGGCTTGATTTTATTTTTTTCAATAGAAAATTGAATGGAAGAGGTTAAATAAAAAGTTTTGAAAGTATATGAAGCAAAATGATGAGTTTTAAAGTTTAGATGAAAAAATAAAAGAGACACTAAAGTTCAACTGCTATTAGTATTAAAAACACTAAATATTGAGGAGTGGATACACTGCCTCCCCCGAGTTATATATCTCGGTATATGCCACTGATCTCTATAAGTATAACCCTTTGGCTAGTTTAAAAAAATGCCAAATAATAAATAAAACTAGGTCCTTAACCAACCCTGTTGGAGTTATGACCAAAAGGAAGGTTACTGAGATAATTTTCATGATTGCACTGGTCAAATCGTTTAGAACAGCAGCTGAAGTAGATGAATGGTTGAATCGTAGTCCTATGCACTGCCCGGGAGCTTTGCATTCTCTGGAGAGAAACGCCACAATCATAAGCTATGGAATACAGACTAATTCGAGCCCCGGCCGGGGGGCGCGGG
>CAMOHE010055488.1:776-67083 GCA_946598075.1 Artocarpus hirsutus
TATTCTAGGAAGTACCAAGAAAAAAAGGGGGAGAGGAACACTGTCTTGCAGCACCACCAAGAATCTGACCAGAGGTTAGATCATGAGATCAATAGTCCTTTGACCAATTCAGACAATAATTCTCCAGGTATTTTTGAGTCAAATTCCTCAAGTTCGGATGATCTCCCCATTGCTCTTAGGAAAGGTGCTAGGACTTGTACTAAACATCCCATATCCAATTTTATTTCTTATAACAATCTGTCACCTCAGTTTCATGCTTTCGTTTCACAAGTTTCTAGTATGTCTATTCCAAGTAATGTACAGGAAGCTCTAAATATTCCTGAATGGAGAGAAGCTATTCTTGAGGAGATGAGAGCTTTGGAGAAGAATGCTACTTGGAAAGGTGGTTCTACCACAAGGAAAAACGATTGTTGGATGCAAGTGGGTATTCACTGTGAAGTATAATTCTGATGGATCTCTGGAACGATACAAGGCTCGACTAGTAGCTAAAGGCTATACACAGACTTATGGAGTTGATTATTCTGAGACTTTTTCTCCAGTGGCAAAACTAAACACTATTCGTGTACTTCTGTCTATTGCAGCAAATCTTGACTGGTCTCTAAATCAACTAGACGTGAAAAATGCTTTTCTTAATGGAGGCCTTGAAGAAAAAGTCTATATGGAAGCACCACCTGGTTTTACTGAGAAGTTCGGATCCAAAGTTTGCAGACTGAAGAAGTCACTATATGGCCTTAAACAGTCACCTAGAGCTTGGTTTGAAAGGTTTACAAAGTTTATGAAAAGTCAAGGCTATAGTCAAGGGCAGGCAGACCACACTCTCTTTACTAAAGTTTCCTCCAGAAATAAAATCTCAATTTTGATTGTATATGTAGATGACATAATTGTGACAGGGGATGACGAAGAAGAAATGAGCCGGTTGAAGCAGAATCTAGCCAAGGAATTTGAGATCAAGGATCTAGGGCAACCAAGATACTTCTTGGGTATGGAAATTGCAAGATCAAAGACAGGTATAGCAGTGTCACAACGAAAGTATATCTTGGATCTCCTGAAGGAAACTGGTATAAGTGGATGTAAGCCAGCCGATACCCCAATAGAAGCTAATGTAAAGCTTGGAGAAGTAAAGGGTAGAGTTCCTGTGGACACTGGCATATATCAAAGATTAGTTGGGAAGTTAATCTATTTATCCCATACTCGGCCAGACATTGCATTTGCAGTGAGCTTGGTAAGTCAGTTCATGCACTCTCCTTGTGAGGAACATCTTGAAGCCGTGTTTCGAATTCTTCGTTATTTAAAAGCCACTCCAGGGAAAGGCTTGTTCTTCAGTAAGAATGAAAATAGAGGAATTGAAGTCTACACTGACGCTGATTGGGCAGGATCAATCATTGATAGAAGATCAACATCTAGGTACTGTACTTTTGTGTGGGGTAATTTAGTTACTTGGGGAAGCAAAAAACGAGATGTTGTTGCCCGAAGTAGTGCAGAAGCCGAATTTCGTTCAATGGCTCAAGGAGTGTGTGAGGTCCTTTGGATAAAGCGAGTGTTAGAAGAAATTAAAAGGACAGTTAGTCTTCCTATGAAGGTGTACTGTGATAATAAATCAGCCATCAGCATAGCTCATAATCTAGTTCTACATGACAGGACGAAACATGTTGAAATTGATGAACATTTTATAAAAGAGAAGCTTGAAGAAGGGATAATTTGTACTCCTTTTGTTCCCACTTTGAAGCAGGTAGCAGATATCTTCACCAAGAGCTTGATGAGGCAGCCGTTCGAAGTACAAATTGACAAGTTGGGCATGATTGATATCTTTGCGCCAACTTGAGGGGGAGTGTCGACAAAATCAGGGATTTTGATTGTTATCATTTGAATAAATAGGGAATCACATAAAATTAGAAAAGACAAATCAGAGATTTTGATTGTTATCATTTGAATAAATAGGGAATCACATAAAATCAGAAAATTAGAAAAATCCTAATTTTATGTTCCTAAAATTAGTCCTAGAATCACTCTTAATTTTCCTATTTATTTGTATCATCTATTGTTTCAAAAATAAGAAAAAAATATTCAGATTTCTTCCTTATCTTTTCTGGTTTCATTTTCAACAATGCCGCACTAAATTAAATTTATGCCATTTCATTCAATATAGATTCTCCTTTTTACAGGTCAGTGGAATGCCAACGTTCTGCATTCCTGTTCAAGATGGAGGAGTTGGTTTTGATTATCGCCTGCATATGGCTATTGCAGATAAATGGATTGAACTCCTTAAGTGAGTTTAAATAAATATTCAAAGCAATTACTTTCACTTCAGTATACTGGTAAACATTAATTAAAATTGTAATTGTTCTCTTCTGGTTTGTTACAGGAAGAAAGATGAAGACTGGAGAGTGGGTGATATTGTTCACACACTCACAAACAGAAGGTGGTTGGAAAAATGCGTTGCTTATGCTGAAAGCCACGATCAAGCACTCGTTGGTGACAAAACAATAGCATTCTGGCTGATGGACAAGGTGAAGTTCTTCCATGCATTGCACCTGTCACTTACCATGAGAACATGCACATACGATATAGTACACTATGGTGCAAGTGTCCCATTGATTCATATGAATTTGCATAATTAATTGGTTATGACACACTTAATATAGGATGAATCTTTTTGAAGGTGCATAGTCATTCACTTAATTCTTAAATTTGGTACATATTGATTTTTGATGTTTGAAATTTGAATGTTTGAGAGATGGTCTTGAATCTTTGAATATGTTTGAGAGATGATCTTGGATTTTTAATCTATTTTTTTCTGTGTCTGCAATATGCACCATGCAGAAAATCCTTTCTTTTGTTGCTTTTTTAGACGAGAACAGTGATATGGCTAGCGCCAATGTGTAATTTACAAGGGTTGCTCGAATCTTCTTTAAATATTTCAGGACATGTATGACTTCATGGCTCTTGACCAACCATCAACCCTTGTTATAGATCGTGGAATCGCATTGCACAAAATGATTAGGCTCATCACCATGGGACTGGGTGGAGAAGGATACTTAAATTTTATGGGGAATGAATTTGGACACCCTGGTAAGATCAGTCTAACTTGTTGTATCCTCTTTTGATTGCCATTTTTAGATTGATCTGCCATTCAATTTGGAACCCTTTTTTTTTGCCAAGTACATTCAATTTGGAATTTTCATCTTGTTATATTCCAATGTTATTTCTCTTCTCAGAGTGGATTGATTTTCCAAGGGCTGATCAGCATCTTCCCAACGGTGACGTAATTCCTGGGAATAATTTTAGTTATGACAAATGTCGACGTAGATTTGATCTTGTAAGCTTTTAACTTCTCTTGTTTTGCTAGTGTATGTTACTTTTAGTGAAGTATGCTTATATTTCTGGTATTTTCTTTGTGAGAATTATGATACAAATGATTTCTGGAAGCGACATTAATTTTTCATGTACGAGAATTATGATACAGCGCAAATGCTGCGAGCAACTTTATTTCCTCCATCTGGTACAAATACCATTTCCAGCCTAACGTTCCATTCCTGCTATGCATACACAGGGAGATGTGGATTACTTAAGATATCGCGGAATGCAAGAATTTGATCAGGCAATGCAGCATCTTGAAGAAGCATATGGTGTAAGGATTACTTGTGCTATACTTTCTAGCCCCTTTTCAGTTTCCACCGCCATGAATGCTTCCTTAATGACTGGTTACTGGTCGTTTTAAAATCTATATTAGATCATTAGGTTCTTATGATATCTCTGTAGATTTTTTCTTTAAAATATTTTAGAAACCCTTGGATCTAATATTGAACTTTCATGATTGGTTGTTTCTAACTTTCTCTGCATGAAACTACACAAATTATGTTTTCGTTATTTCTCTGAATGAAAAGAAATACGTTGGTCAACTTCCAATGCAGTTCATGACTTCTGAGCACCAATATATTTCACGGAAGAATGAAGGAGATAGGATTGTCGTATTTGAAAGGGGAGACCTTGTTTTTGTCTTCAATTTTCATTGGAGTAACAGTTATTTCGACTACCGAGTAGGCTGCTTAAAGCCGGGAAAATACAAGGTAATAATTCTCTTTAGATTTCAGTCAGGTGCTTAGAGTTCCCATCTTAAACGTACCTATTCTTTGTACTTCCCCAATTCTTTTATAATTTTTTGCCTAGTTGAAGTTAATTTTAATCTTCATGATTTTTTTTTTTTTTTAACGAAGCCACAAGCTTTATAAAATGCATAAGCTGGCTGATTATCCTTCTTGATAAAGTCGGCCACTATGAAGTATATATCGCTATTATGTACGAAAAAAGCAAAAACAAATTTAAAGAGTGGAATGTTGAATAACAAATCCTTTGAATTGGATCCTTTTTTCAGGCTTTGGTTTGTCCGTTATTGATATTATTTTTTTTTTATTGTTACTCTGCCGAATATATCTCCATGATCTCCTAACTTTGATCCTTACTGGCTCTTTGTTTTTCTCAAGTACTACAAATGCAATTCGATCCATGTAAACATTGTTGTGTGCTTTGTTCAGATTGTATTGGATTCAGATGATCAATTGTTCGGAGGCTTTAGTAGACTGGACCACAACGCTGAATACTTCACCACTGTAAGAATCTTTTGTCTGCCATTTGGCACGCTACGATGTAGGGCTAAGGTACTTAATTCTGACCGTGCATATGCAGGATGGATGGTATGATGACAGGCCTCAGTCATTCCAAGTCTATGCACCGTGTAGGACAGCGGTAGTGTATGCTTTGGTTAACGATGACAAACCACTCAAAGTCGAAACCTCAGAAGACGCTAATATCATGGTTTAGATCAAGTTTTGGTATGATACTTGAATCGTCGTCCTATGGCTCTGTTAACAACCTCGTGTGTATTGCCGATGAAGCGAACTCGCTTCCAATAAGCTTCTATTGCCAGCACCCTACAATCTGAACAGTTAAGTTAAGCAAGAACAGGCAACAGATAAGGTTCCAACCACTTCAATCTTAGAGAGCTCATAGACGACAAATCTCTGTTAGGTGTATAATAGTATTTTATTATGTTGGTTTATAACCATTCATTTTATCATTTCTTTTACCCGAAGACGACGAATAAATTGGCTAAGATTTTTCAATCTGTATAGCACGCAGGACGTAGCTAATTTTGGTTTTTTATTGGTTCATTTCATTTTATTGTTGTATTTTCTTTGTGTTTTTTTTTTAATTTAACCTTGAGATGTGAAATGCCTTTCGAACTCATGGCTCTGGAGTAAAATCTAAAAATAGCTTTTTGTAAAGGCAAACAAAAAATGTCTTATGTTCGATTATTTTCCAAATAATTGATGGAATTACAAATGAAGGTAGGTATTTCGAGTTTTTTTCTCATAGGAGAAGGGGTTCTAGTTCTTCTGCTTTCTGTAACTGGTCTCTAAATTGTTTTAAGAAATGATAATTAGATGGTAACATGTTCAGGATTTTTTTTTTTTTGGTAACATGTTCTTCCCCCAATAACTTGTTTAATGCTTGTAATTTGGTGAAAAATGTTTTAATTTTTACTAAGAGAATCTTTATGATTTTACCTTATCTTGATGTTTTAACCATTAAATTAACTTTTTAACAATAATTTGTAATTATAATTTTATATCGTGCGTAAACTTTTAATATTAAATCAAAGAACTAATATTTAAACAATTATATTTTATGAAAAAAGAAGTTAGTGTAGAAAAAAGGTTTAAAACGGTTTAAGAATTAAGAGAAGGTAAGTTCTTGAAATCAACAGTTTTATCCGTTTTAACTTATCTTTGTAGCTCTAAATCATTTTTTCATTCCACATTCCAAAAGCATGCTTTTGCTAGTCCCTAAAAGTCAAAAGGACTTAAACCCTTCTACCAAACCCGTAATAAATGCACTGGAAGAACAATGCACAAATTTTGCAAATATAATATTAAATCAGCAATAAAGTTAGCTCCCATCCCAAGTAACCCCAGGAACACAGCTTTTTTTTTTTTAAGTAGAAAACAAAGGTAACCAAAGAAAAAGATCATGCAATTTACACATTAGAGCAGCTCTGAAAAAGAACAGTCATAACGCCTGGTCAGAACCATTAAAAACAAAGAGCAAATAAAAAACAAAAACGTTATGATCACACATCATGTAAACCAACTCTTCATGAGCTAACAATGCAAGTCTCGGAGGCAGAACCACAAGGCAACTGATGTAGAACACTAGTTGGTGACGAATTGGAGTTGGACGACGTTAGGGCCTCCGCAAGAGGCCCACCCATAGAAGCCATTGGGCTGGAACCCCACCCGGTGGCCCAGCCCAACTGTGGATTATGGCCCCGGCCCACATGGCCATACTGTTGGGCGGCCGGCTCATCCCCGTCCCCAGTGGACAATTTCAAGGAAACATCGGAAGAAGAATTCCCTGGCATTGAAATAGAAAGGCTAGCAGAAGAAGAACTCATTTGGCTGGCACTGTCCATTTCTTGAATTGATCTCGGCCAATCATCAAAGAAATGCCGGAGGATATGACCGCCGGATTTGCCATCGCCGGAGACCTCCTTTCGGAGCTCAAACAAGTCCTTGCTTTCCCGTTTAACGTCTGAGGAACTACAAGGGACAAAAGCATAAAGGGAATTATCGAAAAAGAACAAATTTTTTCTTTCTTTTTTTTTTTTTTTTTTGTTTCCAAAAGAGGTGGTAAGAGCCAAGAGAACCAAAGCGAAAGCAACGGTCGGGAGCTTAGTATTGTACGAAATGTAGAGATTTTATCAGATATGATGAAATATTTGCCCCATGTGGGTTCTGTCCTACAAAGTACATTTAAAACTAGTTAATAAACATGACCAAAGAGAATCTATTGTTATCATCTAACCACTAGGGAAGTAGTACTATTTCGTTTCTTAATAGCATCGACACAAATGAGCCTGAAAAAGTGGATTTGCCCCAATCCCCACCGCCACCGCAAATTAGCCCCAACATATTCAAACATCATTAATTCCCATTTTCTCTGTTTTGGGTCATTCCTGTCTCTTACGAATTACATCTTTGACAAAATTAGTACACGCGTCTTTAATTGAGGGCTATAAAGGTAATTGAAAAAATAAGTTCTATCTTTTTTTTATTTACAGTATAAAATTATCACATATTATTCAAAAATTTTGATTTATAACTGTGCTTCTAAACACTCATAATACAGCAAAAATACTATCTAACTTTTTGTTTTTTTTTTTTTAATATCCCAGTGTGTTGGGATAGGGGATCTACACACACCCTCAAAAATTAATCAGGTACTCAACGAGATCTCGATATCCTCAGATATTAAAAAATAAATAAAATAAAATAAAAACTATCACATTATACGGTTTTAGTATCGAAACGCTGAATTTGTGCCCATATAGAGAATACCCACGTATGATTTATCTGGAAAAATTTGAAAAAAAGAATTAAGAAAATTTAAAATTAAGTGAATAATCTTTTTTTTTTTTTTTACATTAAAAAAGATTTTTTTTTAGAACCAAAACTGCCTTAATTTTTTTCAAAAAAAAAAAAAAAGACTGTATCGTAAAAAAGAATCTAACTGTGATAAAAACAAAAAAATTGAAACCATTTTGATGTCTAAAAAACCAATTTTCTGATGCCAAAAATAAAAAAAACAAAATGGGTCATTTGCCCAAAATAATTTTTGGGCGGACTACTTGTCCAAGCGCCCCGATTTATCAATAAAAAAACATATACATGCAATAAAAAGTAGAAAACTAAGATGGACAGTTTCTTAACCTTAGCCGTTGGTATTGTTTTTAAAACACATAAAAATATTTTTGTTTTAAAAAATTTTACTAAGGATATTTTTAAAATTTTTGCCTAAACTATGTTAAAATATTTCTAAAAATTTTAAGAACAAAAACATCGGGAGCTTAAGTTTCCCAGTTGTATTTTCTTCACAACAAAGAAAACAAGTATCGACCACAATTCCAATCTCACCACACAAATAGTTTCTTTCCTTTAAGGGAAAAAAAAAAGCAAAAAAAAATTCAAAGTCAAAGCATTACCTCTGGTTGAGGCGAAGGAGATCTATGGAAGAGGATGGCCCTGAAAGGGCAAAATGGGTCCCACCAGAGGGCGCGGCAGTTCCCAAGGGAGACGAGCCAATGGGGGCGGTGGAATCAGTGCTCAGAGTCCCCCCTCCTCCGCGGCCGGCGGCCGCTCCGGCAACTCTTCCAACGGCGGCGGGTGTGGGTGTTTCCACAGGCTTTCTTGAACGGCTTCTGCCACGATGCATGTGGCGCTCGCAGTACTTCTGGCCCACCACCACGTCCCTCGAACATCTCCACTTCTTTCCATCCGTCCTCCTGCACCTCCCTGGCTCCGGATCCATCGCCCCTCTCCCCCAATACCCCGTTTGGAACACTAGCACATTTTATATATTATGCATAAGTAAAGGGGCATATGTGTGTGTGTGTGTGTGTAAGTATAGGTTTATGCATATATATACATATATGTATATGTGTTCATGTTGTTAATTAAACAGCTCTTTTGGTCACTTTGGATAGAACATGAAAAAACAACTTGGGCTACCGTGCACCTAAAAATACAAGGTCAGATGCGAATTTATCGCTAGATCACGAAAGTTGTAGTGCAAATATTGCAAGTTGTTGAAATGGATATGATAAAATTCCTAGCTATATACAAAGAAGATTTAGACTACAAAAATAGGGGGAAAATGATCAATAAGTGTTTAAACATAGTGTAGTTAATAAGAGACATTTGACTTACAAGCAGCAGCAGCAGGCTGAAAATAGTGGGGGTTGTAAGGCTGAAGAGCAGGATGGTGATGAAGGAAATAAGGAGGATTGTGAAGATTGTTGAAGCTTTTCTTGATGGGTTGAAGTAGCTCAGGAGGAACAGCAGCACCAGCTAACATGTACCTGAATATCAAAGCCTGCAGTTCTAGCTCCTGCCATTGGGCCAAGCTGAAATAACTCCCCATTCCTCCTGACACATTTCCAAATATATATATATATATATATGATAAAGAAAAGATCAAATTATTACAAACCCAGACACAGAAACTTCTTGTTTTATTATTTTCATGACAAAGAAGCAAACTTTATGAGTTAAACAAGAAAAAGTGTAAGATGAAAAAAAAGGAAAGAGGAAAGTTAAATTACTGGGATGTCTAGCAGAAGAAACTGCTGTTGTTGACTGATAAGGAAATGCTACTGACAAGTGGGTGGTGGTGGTGGTGATGGTGGTGTTGTTGTTGTTGGGTGGTTGCTCATGATCAGGTACAAACAGAGGTAGAGCAGCAGAAGAAACAGGAGATGGTTCTGGTTTGATCTGAACGGGCTGGTGATGATCAAGGAGGAGTTTTGGTATCTTTGCAGAATGTTGTTCTTCTTGTTCTTGCTGCCGCTGTTGTTGTTGTTCTTGCTGTTCTGACTCATATTGCTGTTTTCTCCATTGCTTCTGATGGATGTCCATAGAGAGCGAGAGAGAGAGAGAGAAAGATGTCAGAGATAGATAGAGAGAGAAACAGACACAGACAAAGAAAGAGAGAAAAGAAAGAGTTTATAAAGACTAAAAGGGGGTTTTTAAGTTTAAGTTGCGTTTAATTTGGTTGGTGTATGTGTGTGTATGAAAATGTATGCATGATAATTTAGAAGAAGAAAGAGATGAGAGAGGAGATTATAAGAGAAAAGTTTTATAAAAAGCTTTTTGCAGGGGACTGGTGGGGGTTCTCTTATATCTTTGGCAGATACCTCACTTAAACACATATATCTGACAGAAAAAAGCCTGCAAAGTTTGTTTATGGCCAGTGGAGAAGCCTAGGGCACTTGAGAAAAGGACAGTGAGACAAGACAATGGAGAGGGGAAAAATATTATAATAAAAGACTAGTTGATCAGTAATAATTAATGATTTTTTTATTATTTTTTTAAATAACCAGCATAAAACGCCAGAACAAGTATATGGCTAGAGAGAGAAAAAAAAAGAAACAAATTATTTTGCGTTCGAAATAGTAACAAGCAATTTTTTTTTTAGAGCAAAAACAAATAGCGAGGGTTGTTAGAAGGAAAGAATCTGAGGTTGTTTGTTGGGAGTATTTAAATTTAGATTTAAATTTAATATTAAGTGGATTTAAATTTAAATTTAAGTATTAAAAATTATTTAGATAAGTGTTTATTTTTTTTTAAATTTAAATCTTTTAAATATCAAGAATTTAAGTTTTTAGAGTTATGCTTCCTTAAACTTTTGATACTTGGATATATTTGTTACAGTTAAAACTGAAATTCTTTCTCTTATATTTGAAAAAAAAATCATAACTTCTTTATTTGATATCCAATTAAAATGATTTTTTTTTATTATATTCTTAGTGAAGAGATGAATAAATTAAGATCTATATTGCATATTTTTTAAGACCATTAACATTAAGATTTTATTAAATTTGTTAATAAATCAAAATTTATATTTATTACCTCTGTAAACACAAATTTTAATTTTGTTTTATATTAAAATTAAAACTTAAATGTATATTTAAGCATCAATTTAAATAATAATTTAAATCATTAACATAAATCTTAATTCAAATCATATTAATTTAAATTAAATTATTAATTTAAATTTATTTATCAGACTCTAACAAATAATACAGAATACAGTGGGATTTTTCATTATAAAATTTATAAAAAAAATGCAGTTTGAGTAACCCCAAATCCGAGACGCATATGTGAGATATAATGTGTGTGTGAGTGTGTGAGAGAGAGAGAGAGTGAGACAGAGAGAGAGAGAGAGATTGTCGAGCCGACAATGCAGTTCCATAGCAGCCGAGCTCAGGCTTTAATCATTCTCCTCCCAGTCATTTAGTAGTCTCTAGGATAGCTAAAAAACCAAAAAAAAAAAAATTACAGGCTCGTTCATCTAAGACTTGTCTTTTACGTTCTTACAGCTTTGTATTCATAGGCACAAATTAAATCCAAAAAAAATTATAAAAAAAAAAAAGATTATTGCCAAGTACAATTATATAGAAGCAAAGCAACATTAATTCTGTGATCCACAACCTAATAAAATGGTCTTCCAACCAATAATATTATTTTTTTCAGTTTTTATCGAATTCTATGCATGCAATAATTTTCTCCATATACGGACACTTCTATTCGTTGGCGAATATTCATTTCCGACGTGACAACCCATGCACGCTTTTGATCATAATCACCAACAACAACCTGGTAAATTTTCATCTTGGTGAAAAGTGATGACTTTTATTTCCATTGTGCGGGGGAAAAGAGGGGTCAATGGAAAACATTTTTTTTTGCTCTTTTTTTAAAAAATCAGTAATGTATTCACGTTTTTGCCTAATATATTATAAAATATATACCGAGGTTATAGATGGAACAAGAAAGAATCTGATTTATGTTTTTATCTACTCAAATCATATTCAATAGACCCATTGAAAGATATGATTATAACCTCACTACAAACAAGAAAAATGGTTCCTAGATAATAAAGAGACAACTTTGATAAGTCATCTTTCACCTATAGTTGTAAAATAAACATTTTGTTTGGCATAATAGTTTAAATTTATCAATTCAAATATTTATAGCATAAAACTTTCAAAAATTATAATAACAAAAAAATATTATAATATAAAATTTTATATAATACAATATTTTTTAATTAAAAATAATTTAAATTATTAATTTAAACCATTCACTTCTAAAAACTTTTGAAAATGGAAATAATCACCCTCACTCTCCGACATTTTGAATTATATTTATAAGAGTACGGGAAAAATGTGGAAGAGCTAATGCCAAGTATATGTACTATAGTTGTCAACTGTTTTTGACAAATAGTAGTGAATTCTTTTTTTTTTTTTTTTTTTTTTGAAGGAAGTGAATTGTTTACATTTTAGGAGGGGAAAAAACAAAGATAATATTCGGTTAATTTGTACTTTTCTTTTTTTTTTTTTTGAGAGAGGGAAATTGTGCAAGTTTGGTATCATCAACTGTTGGTAGTGGACCTACCAACTTGGTCCGTTCAAATCTCTACAATCTCACACGTATAAGAGAGAGATTGTTATTCCATGTTTGTCAAGTGCATATGATCAAGTGGATGGATTTGATTTTAAAACCGCAAATGGTCAACTATTGGGGATTGACTTGCAAGTTGGCCAAACAAAGCCATCAAGCTAAGCCGGAGCTCAGCCTTTATAACCTTAAGGAGCTCATCCCTTGGAAACTCTCCTTAATAGGATGTTTCACTTTCAATCAAAACCATTTGATTTTATCTAAAAAAAAAAAAAAACAATATAAAACTCTTCTATAATATAATATTTTTAATCAAAATTAATTCTAACTATATTTTTTAAGCATCTAAAAAATTATGGCCTCGTTTGAAATTACTTAAAATAAGTTGTTTTTGTCTTATTCAACTCTAAACTATTTTTAACACATTTAGACTTACAAGCTATTTAGACTTTTGGTTTTTACAAACATTTTTTAAGCAAGTTACTTTTTTGATACTTGTAAAAAAAGTACATAAGAAAAGTTTTTTTATTTATCTTTTTAACCTTATATTTGCAAATAACAAACTATAAATTGCATCATATCATTATATTACATAATTTTTTTAACTTATTTAACCAAACAAGTTTAAAAGCTATTTTGAAATTAAAAAGTATTTTTTCATACACATCCAAATAGTAATTAAATTGCTCTAGCTTATGTTTTTCTACTTCTGTTGCCTAAAAGTAAAGACATAAGTTATCCCAAATGAAACCTACAAATGCCACCATTAGAATTTATAAAATGATTTTTGCAATTAAAAAAAATTAACAAATTTAAAAAACTAAAAAACTTTCCTAACAGTGCTATAGTAGGCTGCAGGAAAGTAGATCTCCCTCAATATCTCGCTCATGTGGGCAACGACGGAGTTAGAAATTTTTTTCAATAGGAGCACCATGAACAAAAAAAGATAAATTATTTTATTGAATGAATATACAAATATATATTTTCATTATTGTCTGGGATACAATTATAATTTCTCATGTAAAATAAGAATATAACATATTTTAATTATTCAGCTGGGACACGATAAGAGCAAATTTAAAATTTTAAGAAACTTTTATGGGTAAAAGTTTAAATTTCAAAGTCACACAATCACACCTCCCTTTGCCAGTGCATGTAGGCTTGTGGTGATGTAGTTGCAAGAAAACGTGCATGTATTGCCCCCTTGATACGAGGAGCACGTAGCACTTTGAGGACTGCAGATCTCGCAACAAGAAGATCACCTTTTTGTGGCCCTATGAGTGGGGGATTTCGAACATGGTGAGCAGCGGCAGAGTTAAAAATCTTTTTTCAATAAAAGTACTAGAGATCGTATTTTATTGAATGGATATAAAATTGTATTTTATTAATATTAAATAGGAGCATAATTATAATTTTTTTTGTAAAATGAAAAGCACAATAACATTTTATTAAATTTTCAACGAAGATGTAACTATAATATTTCTTACAAAATAGAGACATATCTAAAATTTTTAAAAGTTTTTGTTGTAAAAATACAGTGGCGGTATGTTCAAATATATATATTTATATTTATATTTATATGCAGATTTCTTACTTTCCACTGCCCCGTCCCTATAGCAATTTGGTAAATATAAAAAGGAAAGAAAATGTTTGTTAATTGTTTAGTAGAGATTAGATTTGAACCTACAAAATTACAAATTCATTGATCTCATTATTTTTTAATCCTCATAATTTGCAAAACAAAAAAAAAAAGAGAGAAAATATTTGATAAAACAAATACTATTTTTACTCCCCATTTTGACGCTAGTACACCTTTTTTTTTTTTTTTTTTGTTAAAATAATACACCTTATTTGTATAAGAATTTTACAACGTTTTTTAACCAGTGGAAAAAATAAAGAAAAAAGCTCTTTTTTTCCTTGCAATATTCTTCACCTAGTCTTTTCCCCTTTTATTTCTTTAAACATAGTATTAAGCAAGTTAATTAAAATTAAGCCGAGCCGAGCCGAGCCAAGTGGATGGTACTTTGGGCGCAAGTCTGGTAACTAGGACACAAGAAGTGGGGTTGGGCATTCTGTATGCAAATTATTTAGCACATACTTTGACGAAGATGCCCCTACGTTGAGCTTCCAATTTACTTTTAAGTGTCCAGCACTTTTTTTTTTCACCTTTTTCCTCCTCCATTTATATTTATTTATTAAAAAAAACATTCATACATCCTTATTGTTTATCCATACCGAGATATTCTCTACATAAACAATTATCTCGTTTCTTTCTTTTCAACGTGAAGTTTTTTTTTCCTAATAATATAAGGTAAATTAATCATAGGCCATGGCATCAAAATCTCGAGCCCTGAACCATCTCCAATCTCCAATATTATAAAATTATGAAAATAAATATTCGATCTAACACTTTATTTTTTTTACTCTAATTTGTAATATTTTTTCAAATGTTATATGTAATTGCTGTCATAATTACTTTGCTCTGAAATTTGTAAAAATAAACACTTATTTTTAATTAATTTTAAAATAGTAATATTGTAATTATGAAAGAAAAAATAACACATCATTTGATAGCCATCGTGTATGAAAAATAGTCATTATATGATATATTTAGTGTTAAATTTTAACTCAACATTCTAACTATTCCATAAAAAATTTAGTACCCACCGTATGTGTATTAACTATTATAGTGTTATATTAAGTATTATTTTTAATAGTGAAACATAATATATGTTAAAGCTAGCACTAAAATAGCACAGTATTAGAGGTGTTGGGAACATTAATTTGATATTGCACGATTACACTAGCTGACGTTAGAAATAATGGGTCCGTTTGATAGTGTTTTCAAAATAGGTAAAAATAGTTTTATTTTAAAAATAAGAATTTTTTTAAAATTATATTGAAAGTATTTTTGAAACTTTTATCTCAAAAAACATAAAAAAATATTTCTAAAAATTTTTAATACAAATCCAAAAAAGGGGACAATTTTTTTTATGGAAACCTTAGAAAGAAAAGTGAGTTGCTATATTATACCTATCATTTTTGAGAAATATGTTTTTTTTAACGTTTTCATCTCATTTCATATGGATTTAAATACATAAAAGTCTTATCCTCAACAAATGATTACAAATTTTGCAAGTTTTAAATCCTTCTAGAAGAAGTTAAGGAGTGTTTAAGAGAGCTGTTGGAAGTGATAATTTTGATTTAAAAATTACAATATGTAAAATTTTTATATTAGAATAATTTTTTTATTTTTTATTATAATTGTTAAAAGTATGATTTTATCTGCTAGTTGTTTCAACAATGACATCAAACAAAGGCTAAAGATAATTTAACAAAATTTGATCAAAAATTTAACGGCTAAAATTGTATTGTAGGCAGATTTTTTTTTTTTTTTTTTTTTTTGTCCTACGCAAAAGTCTCCTCGTAGATCACCATAAAAGCAAAATTGCGTCATAGTGGTAGTTTATTTTCTTTGCACGCTGCCATAAAGAGATTGAACGAAGGGCATTGAGGTAAATTCAAGGAAAGCAATGAAAGGAGATGGGGGAAAAGGACGAGGCATCTCTGGCGGAGTGTCAGGGGTGGTGGAACCGGGGAATGCCACTGCAAAAACTTGACAACTGGTGGGTGGAGGAAATTCTTCCTTTGGCCCCTCCCCGATTCCTAACCGTACAACACCTCTTTTCCCCACACACCCCTGTTTTCACCTTTTCTTGTTATTGTGTTTTAATTGATGTGACCAACAACGCAACCAACCACAACTCTCAACACACCCCCACGCCTTCATTATACAAAAAAAATTTATATACATACATTTAGGATAAGTTTAATTTAGATGTTTGGAGAAGTTAATTTAAATTATAAATAGTATAAAATTTTAATATAATATAATAAAAAATTATAGTGTAAATTTTATATAAGTTATAGTTTTTAAATTTAAATTAATTGTTTAAATTTCTCTTTTAAACATCTCGTAAACTATATATTGTAATATATAAGAGCTACACATTTTGAAGTTTATGTTTGTTTTATATTGTCATGTGTGAAAAATTTATACTATTTATTGTTTAAATCACTCTTTCAAACACTCTAATTGTTTATATACCCTTTGAAGTCACGTTTATTTTTGTCATATTGATTTATCATTGTATGAATTCATTTTATAAAAAAATCCATATACATATATTTAGGATAAATTTAAACCGTACATTGTAGTACATAAAAGCTTTGACATTTTGTAGCATATGTTTGCTTTATGCTATAACATATGAGAACTTTACATGAACCACTCTTCTAACCACCATAATTGTTTATATACCCCTTAGAGTGACATTTTTATTTGCCATATTGAATTATAATTGTATGAATATATATTCTACGCATTCAATGTTAATAATAATGTTATATGCATGTTGCTACATAGTACGACATGGGAGATAATGTGCACATCAAAGGGAGATCATGTATTGAGGAGAATTGCATACGACTGTTCTTTTCTTGACTTCCCTTTACCAACGCTAGTATTGCAAAGTTTTAGACCCTTAAGTGGGTGTTTAAAAGAGTGATGGGAATCAATAGTAGGAACTATTTTTATTGTAGCATGTGAGAATTTTACATTGTAGTAATTTTTTTATTATTACTGTAGCATGTAATAACTTTTTACTCTTCATAACTAAGTTTATGGTGAAAATTGAATAGTTCTTATCACTGTCAAACACCCTATAAGATTATGTTGAAAGTATTTTATTATTATTATTATTATTATTTTTATTCTAATGTGGTTGAACTATTTTGTGCAACATAATCCTATTATTGAATATTTTCATGCCAACGACGATTTGACTCCACTTCTCATGAGATGATTGAGTTGCAATTTTGCATGCTTGACGTGTCTCAAATGTCACATCTGATTTCCTACACGTGTAGAATCTAAAGTATGTTTGGTTCAGGTAATCTTAGAACTTAATGGACTTAAATTTATATTTAAGTATCAAGAATCTATCAGATACATATTTGTTTCCTCTAAAATTTAAATCATTTTAGCATCAAGAATCCAAGTTTTCAAAATTCTCATCCCCTTAAACTTCTGATACTCGGATATCTTTGCTACAGTAAAAACTAAAATTCTCTCTCCTACATTTGAGGGAAAAAAATCATAACTTCTTCATTTCATATCCAATTGAGATGATTCTTTTTTCACTCTGTTCCTAATAAATAGAGGAATAAATCAAGATCTATATTGCTTATTTTTTAAGATCATTAACATTAATATTTTATTAGATTTATTAATAAATCAAAAACTATTTTTACTATATTTCTAAACACAAATTTCAATTTTATTCCATACTCATATTAAAATTTAAATACACATCCAAACGTCAATTCGAATAATAATTCAAATCATTAACTCAAATCCTAATTCAATTACACTAACTCAAATTAAATCACTAATTCGAATCTATTTACCAAACGGACCCTAAGGTATTGTTTTATGTATTCTTTGAACTCAATTGACTCAAATTTGGATTCGAGTATCAAGAATCCTTTGAATACGTGTTTGTTTCCCCTAAAATCTGAATCATTTGAGTATCAAGAACCCAAATTTTCATAATTCTCATCCTTCCTTAAACTTTTGATACCGGATATCTTTGCTACAGTAAAAACTAAAATTCTTTCTCCTATATTTGAGAAAAAAAATCAAAACTTCTTCATTTGATATCCAATTGTGATGATACTTTTTTTACTGTGTTTTCAATGAAGAAAAGAATAAATCAAGATCCATATTGTATATTTTTAAAGATCATTAACATTAAGATTTTATTACATTTATTAATAAATAAAAAATAATTTTTACTACCTCTCCAAACATAAATTTTAATTTTATTCTATACTCAGATTAAAACTTAAATGCACATCCAAACGTCAATTTGAATAACAATTCAAATCCTAATTTAAATCACACTAACTCAAATTAAATCACTAATTTGAATCTATTTACCAAACTGACCTTAAATCTCCTTCTCCAAGTTATTTCTTTTAAAGAATAGAAAATACAACCCAAGGGATCTTGCTAGCTATAGAGAAGTATTTGCAAGAAAAGTAGCCAAATAGTTGCACAGTGCTGATGCTGCTTTTCATGGCATCACATAACTAATTTTAGTTATTAGTCGATATAAAAAATTAGTCTTTTAATCATAATAATTTTTAGTAAAATTTGTAATCACAATAAAATATTATGAATAATATATATTTAGTTACAAACTTTAGTTCAATTTTAGTTGCGACTAAAACTTTTAATCATGGGGTTTTCGGTCATAAAAAGATGGCAATTATCAAATATTTATGTACACAATTCTAATCATTTTTGTAAAAGCTTGGGCAACAAAATTACATAGTTGATCTCTTTCCGTTAGGATTCCAAAACATTTGCTTATCTTTGCATACATAAAATTGAATTGTTACATTAGAATTGCATAAGAGGGTATAAAATTATTTTTTTTGAAAATATGAAAAAATTCTTAGTAAAATGCAGTTTTTAATTATCAAAATTAATTGAATAAGATATTTTGTGATATATGATATAATAAGTAAAACATTTAGCCATAATACTCAATTTTGAATCCTCAAACCATCCATCGTATCAAATTATAAAAAGAATGATTGTTTCACAAAATCTAATGAAATTTCACCGTTTACAAATGTGCTTTTCATCAGTTTTATTTTCTTATTTATCAAAATTTTTTTTATTGAATTATTATATTTTTTATTTGATATAATCTTAACATGACACAATACTTTAAAATTGTAATTTATTTCATTGATTAAGAAAATTGACATCATATCAAAAGAGTTACCCTGTTAAGGTTCTATTTCAAGCTATTAAAAGTTTCCAAAAATTAGCCATTAAAATATTTTTATTTTAATTAATTTAATTATATATAAAATAAAATAGTAATAAATGCTCTATTAGTGGTAAAGTATGCTAGAAAGCTCCTAAAAATAAATACATATGTGTAAGTTAGTGATAAATTCGCATCCAATTTTTATATATTAAAAATCACACTTGACTATTACACTATTTATATGATGTTTGATAAATTTAGTTCTAACTCATCAATTTTAATTTAAATAATATACAACTATTACATGTTATAATATAAAGTAAAAATATGTTATAGTATAAAATTCTCATATGATACGATACTTTTAATACTAATTATTAATTCTAACTTATTTATTAAATACTCTATTAAAGAATTAGTTGAAATTGAAAATTTAAACAAAAAAAAAATACTATAAAACATAAAAGACACTGTTAAAATAATGATTTAAACTGTTTAAACCGCAGCCCCCCTAAACCACCCATTTATTGAAGGTCAAGAAAAATGTGAAAAAAAAAAAAAAGACTTCTCGGTGTAACGGGTCTTGGAAGAAATTGTGGTTAAAACGGGGTTTGGACTTTGGACCCGCAAAAAGCCAAATTCGAAGGGCAGAATTGTCAACGGGAAAGTAGTGCGCCAACCCATCGTCAACTGGACAATTGACCTTGGATCCATTGCACCTCCGGATCTAGTGTCGGGCCCCACAATGGGGTTTCCACGTCAGCTAATTCGTCTTTATTGGGAAAAAAGAAACATTAAAATAATGCATTAAATACTTACAAAATAAATAAAAGAACAGAAGCTAATCACATGTCTGAGGGGACATACGTCACTCAGACACATTTGTCAGAAAAATTTGCAGGGACAGCTGCTCACGTGGGTCCCACTTTTCCTTTTTTTTAACATTTAGTGTTGGATAAAGCTGGGCACGCCGGCACGCGGGGCCTCAACCCTTTCCTCACGTGCCTTCACGTGACTTATTTTCTCGAGGCTTTTGTTTTTGTTTTTTTTCAATTTTAAAATAAACCCAAAAAGAAAAAGAAAAGACCCAGCAAAGCAAAGAAAGGGAAAAAAAAAAAAAAAGAGAAAAGTTTCAGATCTATGTGCCCCTAGGGGGCCTAGTAGGGCTTCTGCATAATTGTTGTTTTTTTGTCGTTTTTGGGATTTTTCTGCAAAGAATTTATAACATGTTTAGCAAGTGGATTTAAACTAAACAAAAAGAACGTAGAAGTTTTACCTTGTATGTATTTTTACTTTATAGTGTGGTGGTAAAAAGTTTTACGCTATAAACATTTTAAACTAATAAATTTAAATTAATGTATCAAATATGCTATTAAATAATATTTTAATGACGTTAAAACGATAATCTACTTATAGCTATATGTGGTTCAGCCAATAGATCTATAAAAAAAATAGTTTCGAGTCATTTGATCTAACTCTAAAAGTTTCAAAACTGGCATTATCGATCGAGATCGAGATCCCTTTGAAAGAAACACCCAATAAAATTATCCTGGCTATTAAGATTAGTTTACTCAGCTAATTAGCTAATTAGTAGAGGACATAGTCCATACTGAAACTAACTTGTTGGTCAAACCGTCTAGTTGTGCAATTTTTAATCTGCCGTTAAGAATTTGTTTACCAAATTATGTTGTAGGCGTATTTTTATTTTTATTTTTCATACCTGTACATCTTTAATTTATCAGTATTTGAAAATTTTGACCAGGAACCTTTAATTTATCGCGAATCTCAAGCTCCTTATTGAGAACCTTGTCTCTGATAAATGAATATCTATTTTGATATGTTTTGCTCTTGCATGATAACTGGGTTTGTGGCCAATGCAGCTGCTCCAATACTATCACACTAAATGACAGGCTTATAAGAAGTCACAACTGCAAGTTCTTGTAGCAAAGATTGAAGCCAAGTAATCTCTGCTGCAGCACTCTATTTATTGCTTAGCACTTGGATTCTACTATCTTATTTTCTAGTTAAATAATAATTTATTATGTTAGTGATTTCACATGTCAAACAATAATTAAAGAAAAAATAGAGTGAAAAATAGAATGTTGCTAGTCTTCGGAATATCACGAACGAAAAAGTAAACGAAGCATAGTTTAGAAAGGTGACAGGATGTGTTTTGTCAAATCAATGATCGCACGTCAGAGTGTTCTACAAGATTTTCACTAGTAATCTACAAGATTGTTTCCTCAAAATAGGAATTGACCACGTATACTAGAGAAACCTTCTAGATTAACTTCGGTAATCTATAAGATTATGTCATTAGTCGTCTTTGGTGCCATTCGCCTGAACAATCCAGTAGATTAACACCAGTAATCGACAAGATTAATTTTCAGAATCAAAATATATTTTCGATCATCTCCCGATTCCACCCTCCAAGGATCCCACGACGAGGTCCGATCCTGCTCTATTGTCCTTCCTAACAATTAGAAATATGAGTTCATGCAAAAGGTACTTACATCCTATACGCTAGGCTGTCGAAAAAGTGAATTTGACAAGCCTTTTTACATTCTAAAATTTCTTTTGGGCCTTGAAAATTGTCTGGACCAATTATTTGGGCTCAAAACCATGTCAACCTCCGACCCATGATCTTCAAAGTAGTGTTTGTTTCTGGCCCGTGAGAATGTTGGAATGCTGGAATTGTAGCAGTTGTACGGTTTTTCAAGTACCGTTTGAAACTATATATTCTTAAAAGTTTTCAATAGGACAAAAAAAATATATTGATTTTTTACAAGATAATAAAAATATTAGAATGGTGTTCATAAAAATCTTATTGAAATTCTTGTCTAAGATTCAAAGCTTTTTTTAAAATTAAATTTCAATATCCAATTGTTAGCTTTGATTAAAAGCACTTTTTAAAACGCAAATAGAAAGTTATTAAACACTTCAAGGGATGAATTAAGGAAAATTGTTCTTAGAGAATAGGCACTTGAATATACTTTTAATTTTTGGAAATATTTAAGCTCAATTTTATACGAAAGTGTACGATACATAGCAAAATTTTGTCCAAAACTAAATTGACGTTCTCAAACAAGAGATTAAGTTCAAACAAACAAATTAATCAAGAACGTAAAGTAAAACATAAACTTTGTGCTTGGGAGATAAGTTTAAACTTATAAGTTTGAATCGTTTATGGTGTAAAACTCTCAAATGCTAAGATTGAAACGTTTATAATGTAAAGCTTTCATATCTTACAATATTTGAACTCATTTTTTGAGTTCAAACTATTTTTTCAGACACCCAAAAAACACAAAGAAAACTTTATGGATGAAAATGAGAAAAAACCAAAGTCTGGAATAATTGTCTTAAGGTTTTGTATTGAAAATTGAGTCTTTGATCTTTTCTCTCAATTTGAGAGGATTTTATAGTACATTGGGAATGCAAGAATTAAATTTTCTTATAAATTCGAGAGTTATTTTTCTCTTATTACATCGTAAATTATTCACCTTTTGGGTGTTACAACTGATAAAATAATTAATATAGTTTATTCTTTAGTCATTGAATGATTTTAATTGCCGATCGTTTTGTTGCTTATAGTTCTTAGTGACCTATGAACTTTTGCCTTCAAAACTCGGCCTCAGAAGCTCCAAGTCCTTGGATGCTAAGATGCTTGAAGTGGTAAGATGATTGGAGTGCTCGAAGTGCTCCGACACTTGACCTATCGATATTTGGATGTTCTTCGAGCCACATGGTATTGCCACATCATAAAAATATTATTGGAAAGAATACCACCCAACAACTGAATTTAGAAGTATTCTCGAGTCTAATTTATATGATTTTTCTACGAGGTCTGTGTTGGACAAATCACCCTATAAAAAGCGAAAAAAAAAGCCGTTGAGGGTGCCATAGATTAGGCACCTTCTAAAGGAATATCACATAAGAAAAAAGAATTGCAAGAAGTGTATTCTTTTTATAACGATTTGTTGTTTTCTTTGTAGCTTAGAGATAGTTCAATTCTTTTTGCAAAGGAAGCAACTTTTGAACTCACTAAGCGGAAAACAACTTCCACCCATATTAAGGAGGTCAATTTGAGAAACACTACTTATGTGGTGTTGTTTTTTTAATTTTAGTACTTTTATTAGAAAATTTGAAACATGTCACTTCCAATAAATGTAAAACCACTTTTAGTTAGGGTAAGAGAAATATGTGCTATCTAAGGGTATTTGGTTATTTAAGGCAGAAGAAATGCTGTAGGTCAAAGTGAGGATAATAAAAATGGTAGAACTGGTAAAAAAGTGGATACTCCTAAGTTACTCGTCACGGCAACCATTGAACTTCTCCAGTCGCTTTACACTGTACTAACCTAGTTGGGCCTTCCTGTCTGATCTTTTGGGTTAGATTAGGACTAGGACTTGGGCTTGGGCTTGGAGATAATCTTTCTTTGGGGTTGCTTCTCCCCCTTCTCCGCCATAATAATTGTTCTTTGGCTAAATTGGACGCAATTTTAACAATCATCGCATAACCCTTTTTTCTTTTTTCTTCTATGGGGTCCAGATGGCGAATGGCCAATGGCTCTCCCATGTTACTTGTTTGCCCAGATTAGTATATTTTGTGTCTATTTGGCCATCTGAAAAGCACTTCTAGATATGGAGACGCACAAATTACAATCAGCAGTTGTCTAACTTCCTACGTGACCACAATGAGATTGACAGGCTAAGTGCTTGGTTTTGGTTCAAGCAAAGTTAACACCTTATCGAGTTTATTTGAAAACATAGTTTGAACGGGAAGTTAAACATAAAATACTACAATATTTAAAATTTTATGAAAGAAAATACTGTAACAAATTAGTTTGAACCAAAGCTTTTATTATTCAAACTACGTTTCAAAACGAGCTTGCATTTTAGCACCAAAAAAAGGGGGGCATTTAGTTTTTTTTTTTTTCTTTTAAAAGGTTTTTCAAAAGGAGTTTTAACAAAATGACAAAATCATTTTCATTTTTGACATAGGTATGAGATGCGTCGCTCTGTCATGATTCATGAGCCACAATTGCACGATTAATATGGCAAACGAGGTTCCCTTTTCTGTGTGGCTTTCATACCATAACATCGTTTGGGATTCAAGCTGTAAAGTGAATTTGTCTATTTTTCTTGTTATTTGCCTTTTTTTATTAATGGTATTTGTCAGATTGTGAGGGATTGGGTGCAAATATTTAATTTGCCCATATTCAGAAGAGATTCTGATGGGCCAAGCTGGGAAACCACATGCAATTTTCTGTTTATATGGAAATTTTGTGATTTTATACATAAATATGAACAAGATTGGTTTATCTTGCTTAAATTATGTGAAATGTGGGCCCGCAATTGCGTAGAAGCCCTTAACATGTCTCTGAGCCGCACAAGTTTCCCAGTAAATCCCACTTGAATTATCAATCTTAGGCATGCGTGATGGTTACTTGAAACTTTTTTTTTTCCTGCTGAAATTATAGGAAAAGGACCAAATCTAAAGGTCGTTGGCCCTTCCGGGGAAATCCCAAAGGCATTAATAGAACAAAAAGAACCAAATCTAATTATATACCAACAATATGTTCAGTTTATTACAGTTTCAATTCACATTAGTCACCACTATAAGTATGACACCACACAACTCACATTGTTTGAAGGGACATTTTGATTAGCCGTGTGTAGTGTTATGTTAAGTTATGGAGCTTGATTATTATCTAATGATTATTATTTTATAGGTAGATGAAGGAAGGTATTTCGGGAAATAATAATAAGCCTTTTGACATCTTTTCATTTGCAAATAATTCTTCAATGTTGTCAAATCTCAAGGCACGGCCTTAGGCAGTCGATGAAAACTACCAAGTCAGAGTAGAGTAGGGGCATATGGAATTCCCAATGGAGTGGTGAAATACATAGAGATTGGAAAGAACACCAATGATAAAAGCACTTTGCTACGCAGGTAAATTCTTCTTCCAAGTGTATGGTAATCCCAAGACACCGTGGGTTTCTTTTGTTATCCCTTCTCACCCCATAGGATGGTCTACATGATTCATAACTACTCCTCCATACACAGTTTGATTATTATTGTCATCATGTAGGTCAGGGGGAGCCCTTGGACCAATGAGAATACGTAGATGATTTCACATACTTGTAATTTTGATTGTCTTAGTTTCTCTTATATAAAGAGGGATGTCAATTTTATGATTAATTAAAGGTTACAGAAAAACAAAGAATGTTAAGAGACATGCGGTTTTTTTTTTTCTTATAATCTTTTTTAAAAGACATGCGGTTTTTTTTTTCTTATAATCTTTTTAGTCATCATAATGAATTTTGTACAACAATAAAAATAAACATAACTTTTAGATTAAAAATGAACTACTATAAATTTTTGTGTCCTTGCTAATTACTTTTCTTCTACTATTTTAATTGCACTTGGTGGTATAAAATACATCTTTGTCGTTGCACGACCTCTTTGTGGTATTATTTAATCATGATTCAAGTATACCGCGTCAATAGACTTGCGTGCTTCATGATGTGCTCTTATATATGGTGTCTTCTTTAATAACGTTATTATGTGTAAAAGTGATCGTCAATAATTACAAACTCGCACGTCAACTTTAAGATTTATAAATTCTTACATATAAAACTTGTACAATTTTATATGATAACTTCTTAGCTGAATCATATTTAAGGCATATTATTATTGTTGTTATTGTTGTTATTATTATATCAAGATTGTTTATAAATAAGACTTACACCTTACACACTCATGGACGGTTTAGATTCATTAATCATATGTATATATATATATATATTCTATCCTAAGATGTAAAAACAAAGACAAAGGATAAAAAAAAAGAAGAAAAAGAAATTGTTGCAAGAAAGCATGAAATCATTTGGGTAAGTATTAAGTCTCCTTTTTTTTTTTTTGAGCTCCAAAAA
Source organism: Artocarpus hirsutus (assembly GCA_946598075.1). Taxonomy (NCBI): domain Eukaryota; kingdom Viridiplantae; phylum Streptophyta; class Magnoliopsida; order Rosales; family Moraceae; genus Artocarpus; species Artocarpus hirsutus. Next base: position 26,568 of record CAMOHE010055488.1, read on the forward strand.
TAATGGAAAATGGCAGCTAATAGTGGCCATTGTTGTCGGCAATGGATGAAGATTTTTGAAACACTTATCTCTTCTTTAACACCAAAGCAATTAGTTTTGGCCAAATAACACTTTTTCTTTCGCACTCTCTCCTGGGAATCTTTTACTTTACTGCTTTGAAAATTTGCGTAATGAATATATATATATATATATTTTATTTAGGGATTCTTCAATGCATTGCTTTCCGTGTATATGTGACTATATTCACATTATAGTTACATTATTTTGCAACTTTGTGGCATTAATGTGTAGTCAAAGTTTAACAATATGCCAGCTCATTGGGATTCTATGCTATGGCAGCTCTACTAGACGGATCTTGCACCTTGTAGGTGAAAAGGAATTTCTTATCTTCAGAACTTTTTTTTTTCTTGGAATCTTAGCTTTAGAACTTGGGTCTTACATAATTACATCTATTGGTATAGTTGCTTAGGTTTGCTAGAAGAATTTTGCATAAATTTTACTCTAGTTTGTTGTTTTAAAGTGATATTTTTGAAAACATCAGTTTGGACCGGATAATTTAGTTTAAAATTTTTCATTAGTATATTTTATGTCTAATAATTATATCAATATATATGTATTATATTATTGTTTGATATGATAATATGATCTAAATATCTAAATTGCATACTGTTTGATGACAACTTTTTTTTTACCTTATCATATAATTATTAATTATTATATGTACCATTAGCGTTACTGGTGAAAGCATATATATATATAGGCAAAGTCTTAAAAACGGTACATTAGCTAATTCGGTACTTGTAATATTTTTCGTTCATTAATGTAACATCATTTTATGTGTTTGCATAATACTTAATTTGTTTAAGTGTGACCCTTAATGATACAAGTGTCGGATTGCATTTATTAGGCATTATACTGAACAAAATTAAGTATTACGTATATGTATGAATGATGTTATATTGACGGATGAAAATTTTTACAAGTATGTGTGTGTATATATATATATATATATATATGTGTGTGTGTGTGTGAGGGGACACTAGTGTAAGTATTTGATGTAGATCATGTAAAGCTATCTCTTCAAAAACTGAAGGTAAAACAATATGAGAATATAGATAAATTTCTTTAAGTTTTATAGGATGTTTAAAAAGGTAGTTAAAAACGTAAGTTAGAGCTTAACATGTAAGTGAAAAATTGTAAAATAAGACATAAAAAAAATAGTTGGAAACCCTATTTACAATCCTAGCGTTGTTTTCCCAAACATCCACCATATAATACGCTAATTACCACAGTTACCCAAATAAAAGAACAACTTTCCCAATTTTTTGTCATAATTATCATAATAGAATTACTACACGCAAGGAAATAACAGTTGGACAACAAAACGTATACATCATTGTGTTACTCACAAGTGAAATAATTACATGGAAGAAAAAGAGAAAAAAGACATTATTACGGCATAATTTTTTTAAGGAAAAAGAATTAGGACAGAATTTTCCCAATAAACTGTTTTTCCTTTAAGGGTGCGTCATGCTGAAAGGGGGTGCAACTATTATGGCCCTATGGTATCCTCCCAAGTGTGACCCCCAAACGTTAGGGAAAAAAATAGAGGAATCAACATAATATTCATAACCAACTTTTATTCAACACTAAATTTACAAAAGTGCTAAGTTTAAAATAGATGAATAATATATTTATCGTGATTTATTTTAACACGGAAATAGAAAATTTAAACTTTTTATCTTTAAATAGAGTTGGTTGTAGTCTTATTGATAAGTTATATCTGTAACTACTATTTATCACAGATTAGTGTTATGCATTTTTTAAAATATTATTATATTTCTCACAATGTCTTTGTCAAAATTCTTTTTCTTAATTGTACAAATAAGTATTTGCTGCGTTTTATTAATTGCCCCATTCACAAAGGTTCAACTACGGCTAAGAATCTAAAAGGAAACAGTTAGGATTAGTTTAACGGCCATCTAACAGAAGATTCGTTAATAATGGAAATTGTTGGACGGTGATGTTGCAGAGATTTTTTCCTAGACAAATATATTTGCAGCACCACGTAAACACTTGAAAGGCGAATTTGAAAAAAAAAGGGTAATTTTTTCTAGTAAGAACCGAAAAAACCTCTTATTATTAATAAGTATTTATTTTTTAACTGTTATATTTATAAAAAAAAATAGTTAAATGTAAGTGTTTTAAAACACTAAAAAGTCCCCTTGGGAGTAAAAAAACTCAAACTGTCGCTGGCATTAGGTAAGAGTTCCTGTCTTTGCATCTAAAAAATAATCATTAAAAAATTAGGAAAATTGCATTCTGGTAGGGGTTCATGGGCACACAGATCACCCACCATTACAGGGGTGCCCCGTTGGGGAGAGAGATTCCTGGGGCCCATTAATGGATTTGGATCCTATGATCTCGACCATTGAAATCCAAAATGTTAAATCCTTGTTCTCATAAAGTCACCCCACAATTTTTTTTTTTTTTGAAATTGTCTAATTCAGAGATGGTCCCCCACGCCACATTCACAGCTTGGAAAGGGAAAGTTTAGAAAAAGTTTGAGGCTTGAGACCCATTAACAAGGGATTATTGTGTCATTTTGTGGAATTTTTTAAGGAATTTTGTGGGATATAAAGCACATCTTGACTCAATCATGCCACCTAATATAAGAAGTTTGGAAAAGAATGATTTGCATAATAAATGTCTTAAACAAACCATTATGTGATAATCAAAGAAGGACATTAAGGTGTACATGCTTGCTCTTACACCATATTAAAAATCCAATTATCTTGTAAGGGTCAAATTACTTGGCCAAGATGAAAGATGAGTGAGGACAGCTTAGTTAGTTGTAAGTCGCTTTACTCCAACCATAAATTGAAGGTTCAAGTTACATTAAGCGTTACTTGAAAGTTGTAGCATTCTTTCTTCATTTGTATTCCCCCTCCCCTTATATTAAAAAAAAAAAAAATTGGCCAAACCATTATTTTCTTGAAGGATACTTTCATAATTTCTAAACATTTATTAATTACCCATATTTTCAGTATCTCATCGGATACGTTTAACTTCTGCTATTAATATGTAATATTCACACGCCACATAAATCCTTTTTTTGTACTTCGGTTTTCGGTATTTTTCTTGAGAACTTTTCAGTAAATTGACAGCTTGCTCCTTGTGCATTTAATTTTTATTTAACCACCCTTCAATAGAGTTTTACGGATATTACAATTTGTTGAAAGCAATTGAAAAGAAATTGCCACTATACGTGTAATATGACACACTTCTTCATCATATAAAATCAATGTCCCTATTTGTTAACAAACTCAAGTGACATGTATAACGTTATTTCGGTTACATGTCATAAGAAAATTAATAATTTGGAGGCATTCCCTACAATTTATTAAATTCATAGGAAAATTATCAAAATTGAAGGTAACTTTTTTATGGTAGAGGGCATTTACCTGTAGCGCTTGTTTATGAATGTATAATATCTAACAATTTAAAACAGAGCCTATCCGTATACTTTATCATAGAAGTCTCAAAAATAAAGATTTAAAAAACAGTTGTCGTTAAAAATTAAACAGGTAAAAATATCCAAAACCCTTGATATTAGTCGTAATACTCGAAGAAAATATTGAATTCTAGTTTAAGATATTTTTTTTCACTCTATCGCGGTAGATTATTTTAAACCGTCAAATTTATATCAGGGTCTTTTAGTCATGCATGTTTTTTTAAGATGAAATTTTAACCAGCTTTAACAGCGAAAAACATGCACTACCAGCAAGCATATTGCACCGAAGAGCACTCCTTAAAAGAGTTATAAAGTTGAAGATAAAGAGAAGGATTAAACATAGGAGATAATGGGGATCCTTTCTTTGAAGGTCCAAACTGTAAAGGGTATAAGATTTGTCAAAAAAAAAAAAAAAAAAGGGTTAGCTAAGCTGCCGCCACTGGCTTTTTCCTCCAACTTCGCCTTGGCTCTTACGCCTCTCTAGGCATATTATCATATTTCATATTTTATATCCCCCGCTGATTTTGTGTTGTGTGCAGGTGACTTCTTCTGTCCACTCCACACCAAACGTTTATCTCAAGCACACACAGCACATATCAACATTGGAATTGTCAGCAAAATATTTACCACATATTTCTTTTGGGGCTTTGGGGCTTTTGCAGTACCTTATCAACTTCATCATAAGCTTCATTGAAGATTCTCTCCTTTACGGTACCAAGGCCTTTAATATCATGTTGTCCTTCTGCTCCAAAACATGGAGCCCAATTAATTGATGAGAGTTCAATCTTTGGAAAATGGACAAAAACATTTTTTGACTTGCCATATAGTTTGTAGTATATAAATTGATAAGTCATCTTTCATAAAAAAGCTAAGAGAAGGGCGCAATTATGGGTAAAATTTCATTAGAAAATTTAGTTTTTTTGGGCTTCTAAAATATTTTTCTTTGTAATATCGGTTTTAGAAAAACATCTAAAAATTATCAATAAGTATTGCTACAAAATTAATATCAAAAAGTTTGTAATGTGATTTGTGTAAAATTTTAGAATAATTTCGATCATGTCAAAAATTAGAAATTTCAATGGTTTTTTACTTTAAATAATATTTTACTATTTTATACTCATTGAGGGATAAAATTTTCTATTATCTTCATCGAAGCATACCCTACCATTTCAGACAAATAATTAAGATAATTCATTGTTTTACATTCGTTAAAAACAAGAGGAAGAAGCTAACAAACTTATATATGGCATGTTCATAACTATATTAACCACTATTCAAATACATTATTATAGCACCGATATTATTTGAATCGATATAAAATACTAACCATGTTTAAGCTTCACAAATCTTTCTTTTGGTATTAACAAATCAAATATGTATGAAGTTTTTATGTAAATCATGTTTTTTTATAATGTTTATTGTATCTTAGAGTGTTAAAGTTGTATTCGATAATATTCATTTTTTGCTGAAATTTCTATCGATATTGGTAATTTATTCAAAATTTTCATAAAATTAAAGTGCTGATATTTCTTCCGATACTCATATTTTTATCATTTCTTAGGAAACTTTTTTAATTGGTATTGAAAAATTAACTCAACCAAAGGTATCTATTTTTCATCCATTATATTTGCAAAAAAAAAAAAAATTAATCTAATTTAACAACCGAAAAAGAAGCATCATCGGTGAAATTACCCATCAAAGAATGACCCATAAAGTTTTTCATTGAATATTATTTACTTGATGTCACTTATTATGAGAGTTTTATCCTAGGAAAGTGTAAAAAAAAAAAAAAAAAACAAAAACAAAAGGAAAGAAACATTCTTTCACTTGCCCTATAGTTTGTAGGATATAAAAGTGGCAGCGAATAAAGTTATCAAAGGGGTTTCCGTTAAAAATTCTCTACTTAAAGTAGTTAAAACTTATTCATTGATTCAAGCTTTTCATCACAAATATAAAATGTGCAAAGCTCATTTGGTGAAGAATATTAGCACTTGAGATGAGTTGCTTGTCCAGTCATGCCATGTGGGTGAATTAACCGAAACAGTTGGTTGGAGTTGTCCATCTACCAACTCAGAAAATAACAACCTCACCAAGGCAGGTCCATCATACAATTTTGCCGTTTATATAATATATATATATATTTTAAATGGTTACTAAAACGTCAGTTTCAATTTTGTTCTGTAAAAAAATTCCCTAGTTTTTAAATAAATTATGTGATAAAATACTTTTTCACCAAAAGTATAGGTTTTAAAACGTTGTATTTCGTATTTCTTTTACAAGCTTGTTTGTTCCCTTCGACAAAATATCAGGCTCGATGTAGGACCGCCATAATGTGCTTGATATATACATAATTCTTTTAATGAGAAATCAATAAGTCATGTTAGCATAATATGAAAAAGAGGTTTTTGTAGGAGTCTACTTCCGATCATAATTATAGTGTAAGGTCTTTTTTTTTTTTTTTTTCCAGTGTAAACACATATTACAAGGGCAAGTATCCTTGTATCCAATCAAAACGACGTATTCAATATAGAACTTATGGCTGAAATAGTAGGTTATTTTTTGGATTCCCATTAAAGAAATTATCTATAACATAATCTGATCCATCTATTTTAATATAAAAAATGCTCGAGGGCACAACTGGTTTTAAGCACCACAACTAACATAAAGTGAGTCTAATGTTGTAAGAATCATACTCTATTAATGTATGGTGTTTAACATCACCAGTGTCCTATAGCATTGTTATAGGGTATTTGGCTCTCGGTTATAATCAATTGGTTCTAACTAACAAATAGCATAAATCTCTCAGTAATTACAGTAAAAAGTTGCTATAGTATAAAACTCTTATATGTTATAGTATTCTTAATTAAAATTGGTTCAAATCATTAGTTATAATGATACTTCTCAAACACTCTATTATTTATTAAGGATATCATTTTAGTACCTATGTTTTAAAAAAAATCACATTGGTATCATGCTGTTTGTTAAATATTAAAACAGTATAATGTAGTTTTCAAAAATATTATTTTGGTACCATGAGTTTGTAATTTTTATGTGAAATTTCCTTTTGACCTTTTTATCAATGAATCTTAAATTAATTTTGTAAAACAAGAATATAAAATTAAAACAAAAGATCAAACAAAACTCATAAAAGAAAAGCATATATGGGGCTTATTCATTTTTTGACATAATTTGTTTTTATTTCTTTTATAGTTTTCATAAAATAATTTAAGCTTTATTAATAAAAGGGCATGTTGAAAATTTTATACAGTAGAACACGGACTCAAGGTACCGAAATAAATTTTTAAAAATTATATGGTGTCATTTTGATAATTTTTTTTTAAAACAGGAACAAATATAATGTTTTTTTAATTTGTTGAGTAGTAAAATGATAAGCACTTTATTTTTTTAATTAAAGTATGCGTCATCACAAGAGCTTTTTTTCCTTGTTGAAAAAGGGAAAAAAGTGTGGTTAATTTTAGGAAGGTGGTATTTCGCTGAGACAAATTTTGAATTTTCTTCAACACACAAAAAAATCATTCAGAAAAAAGTTATTAATTTGCTCCCCCGACTTAACCCAAAGCCCAACCCCATCTTTATCACAGTGGTTGGCGGTAGGGTCATCCCACCCCCAGCCCTTTTTGTTTATTCTTTTATCTTTATTACATACCGCAATAAAATCACATATTTCCATTTTGACCCCATTAAAAAATCAAAATTAAAGATAAAAAACTTAAAAAAAAAAAAAAAAAAACCTTTAGGGCCAGCCGGCCAGCCCTGCTTATAAGCACTCAAAACCGGGCAAGAAAAACAGAATAAAAAGAAAGAAAAAGAAAGAGAAAGAGAAACACAGAGCTCTACCCATCATTTCAAAGCAAAAGCAAAAGAAAAAAGAGAGAGAAAGGAAAAGAGAAGAAAAAGAAAAGAAAAGAGAAGAAGATAACACAAACAAGGCCAAGGGTTGGCTAAAGAGAGCAAGAAAAAAAAGGGTTTCAGTAGAAGAAGAAGAAGAAGAACAAGAAGAGGGGTTTTGCTTGGTTCGGTTTTAGAGAGAGAAAGAGGGGAGATAGAGAGAGAGGATGCAGACGACTACTACGAGCGAGCAAAGCCAGCAGCTTCAGCAACAATTGATGATTCAGAACTCGGGAAGTCTGAGCTTCAACAGCAGCAACCTGTCGAGAGAGGACGAGGAGATGTCTCGGTCGGCGCTGTCAACGTTCAGAGCGAAGGAGGAGGAGATCGAGAGGAAGAGGATGGAGGTCAGAGAGAGGGTTCAGGCCCAGTTGGGTCGCGTCGAGGAAGAGACCAAGCGCTTGGCCGTGATTCGCGAGGTTTTCTTTCTGTTTTTTTTTTCCTCTACAATTCTCTCTCTCTCTTAATTTTTTAATTTTTTGGATTTTTTAAATTTAAGGTAAGTGATTCAAACTCTTTATCTTTATCTTATGATAGAGTTAAATCGAGTGTGAATTTATAGCTAGACTATGCTTGCAAACCACTTTTTAGAAGAGATTTTAGGGTTGAAGCTGGGTTTACTTTTATTTTTCTGTTCAAATTTTTTTTTTCCCTGTTATGGGGTTAAATTGAGGTGGGAATTTTATGAATCTGAAGATAATTAGAGATGGGAATTTTGGGTTATTTTTATTTTTATTTTTAGTTTTTCTTTTGAAGAGGAAAAAGAAGTTAGAGTTTTTGTCTTTATTTTTTGTTTGGTTTGAAAAATTTTGCCAGCTTTTTGGGGGTTTTAGGTGGATTAAAAAATAGTGAATTATGTGTTACCGAGATAATTTTGGACAAGGAAAGTTTAGGGTTTTTTTTTTCAATGTGATTTTTTTTTCCTACAGCCTTTTGGTTAAAGGGGAGTAAATTTGTCTTGAGCAAAATTCATGATCTGGGCAATTAAGAATTTGAAAATTTACCCAGGAAAGTTTCACGCTTTTTGATTTTCCATTGCAAAAAGAAACTCTTACAGTCATATTGTTCTCTGAGAATTTAAGGGCTCATTTGTTTGAATTTTTTCAATTAAAATTGGTGTTAAATTCTTCCTCTTAATTTTAATTTTTGTGGATTTAATAGAAGAATTATGGAATTTTCAGGAGCTTGAATCGCTTGCAGATCCAATGAGGAAGGAAGTTGCCCTGGTTCGCAAGAAGATTGATGCAGTAAACAAAGAATTAAAGCCACTAGGGCATACCTGCCAAAAGAAGGTTAATATTACTAATTTATGAATAATTTTTTAATTGTTATTATTATTTTTTTGTCCAAAATATTTCATGTTTTGCAATCATAACAATGTCACAGGAGAAAGAATACAAAGACGCCCTTGAAGCATTTAACGAAAAGAACAAGGAAAAAGTACAGCTGATTACCAAACTAATGGAGGTTAGTGCCAAGCCAAGTATTATCTTTCTAAGTTTAGTAAAACCATTAAAAATGGGTCTTCATATCCAATTCTCAATTTGGCATTATTTTGTACTGTCGGATTTTTGTCAAGTTTTGTTCAACTGATATGATTCTGATGTGATCTGATAGTTTCGAACACTATTTTACTAGCAAAATTTTGATTTTTTTTTTTTGTTGTTTTGATTACTGAAATTGTCTCTTTTTGTTGTGTTCCTTTTTTGGGGTGAACATTTTGAGCAGCTGGTGAGTGAGAGTGAGAAGTTGAGGCTGAAGAAGCTGGAGGAGCTGAGTAAGAACATAGATTCCATACACTGATGATTTGATGATGATAGAGATCCCCTTTGCTGATGACTCTCTGATTAGGCTTGTGTGATGTATTTAAGGTGACTTTTCTTTATATTTATTATCATTGTTATTATATATAAGGGTGTTTGGATTTGGTGTATTCTAAGTTTGTTTGTTTCCCATTAGAATTTGATAAAAACCCAAAAAAAAAAATTATTTAGCTGATTTTAGGGCAGAGGGAAATACCCTTTTAAAAACAGGTTTGTAACAAAACAGAATGTTTCTGGACTCTCTTGCATTTTGTTCTCATTTTTCCTTCATGCTCAACATTATTGTTCCGTTTTGTGTAATATCAATTTTAATTTTATTTTTTGTTCCATTTTTGTTTTTAATTTTTTTCCCCTCTATATCCCAAAAAAAGGGGGCTTGGAGTGGAATAATATTGTTCTGTGATTCTGAAAACCAGCTTTAAGGTTTTACAGGCTTTAACTTGTAAAGCGGTTCCTTTAAGAATAATAGTGTAAATGGCCACTACTTAAATAAAGGGCCATATGAGTGTTTGAATAATTATTTGTGTTTATTATTGCAATAAATAAGTGAAACTTTTTCCTCCTTTTTTTTATTTTTGGTGAATAATGAATAATAAAGAAGTGAATCTTGTATTAAGTAACGGTTATCTTCCAACGGCTATTTGTAACAGCCGTTATAAGATACTGGTATTTGATTCAGCCGCAGGAAGCAGGTGCCAGATTGTTGGGAAAATTAAGACTGTCAGAAAATGTGTTTCTTGTCAGGAAAATGTTCTTTTTTAAAAAAATATATGAATTAATGGCAAATACAAAGATAGGAGCGGTTTTCAACGGTTGGATCTGTCCCAAAAACTGTTTTTCTAACAGGGGTTTTTCTCTCTGGTGGAGATATATATGTTGGTAGGATAGTTTGATTGTTATATTTGGTTAGAATCATAATTTGTAAGGGCAATTTTTTTTAATTTTGTAGGTTATAATCTTGTTATTTATAAAACCGTAACTTTTTTTATATTAGGTCTTACTTATAGAAAAAAAAAAAAAAAGGATTTTTAATAAATCTAATAGTTTCAGTTAGGGTTTTACTAGCAAATTATTTAGTTTTTACGGAAAAAAAAAGTCTCTTTTTAAAAATAAAGAGAAATTGTCTTCTACAGGTTATGGCCACCTACAAAGGCAGGATAATGAATTTATTTCCCTTTACAAAAAGAATAATTTCCAAAAAAAAAAAGACTATATTTATTACAGGTTATGGCCACCCACCTAGTATGAATCATATTCTAACCAAATTTTTAACAAAAAAATAAGGGGAATAAAAAGATAAATACAAGCAAACAAAATTTTATCCCACATCCAACGGCAGACAAGGGCAAAACGATGGTCTCTCCTGGCCTTGGGAGCGGACATTGGACTTGATCTTGTCCATCTCCAAAGAAGAAAAAAATATTCAAGCAAAATAAAAATTAAAAAATTAAAAAAATAATTAGAGGGAAGGCATGAACTCATCTGATTTTTCCAAACTGGTAAAAGAATTGAGAAAGAAAAAGGAAATAGAGAGGTACAACGACAAAATAAACCAACAAAGATTCTCTGACTTTGATTAAGGAATGAAATTAATTGTGGCTCTAACAACACTTCCAACTAATGATAGGATAGTGAAAGAGGAAAAAGGAAAAGGAATTGAAGTATTTTGGTTTTAGCAAAAAGCATTAGCATTAGCATAATTAAAGAACGAATACTCTAGAAAGCCCTTGACTTTTACCACCCTAGTTAGAACCCAAGGTCTAGTTTATAAAACTTATGATTATGAACTAAACGTAAACACAATTTCAAAATTCTACAGACAGAAAAACACAACTTGATGACTGGGGTAAATAATAGGGTCCTTCTATTTTAATCGTACGCGTTTCTGATCGTTATATCAAATCAAAATTATATTAAAATAAAATGTATACTAAATAGATAATTTTTAGCTTTTCTTTGACATGTTATAGTAAAAAAAATAAAAAATTAGTATAGTATAAAGTTATCACATATTAAGGTTTTCAAACTAATATTTTCTTTTCTTTCAATTATTCTTTCAAACACTATAGTAATACAAGCCCGACAGCTTAAAAACGCCTTTATTTTTTTCAAGCCCTGTTAAAGAAATCTCATAAATAATAAACCTATCCAAATTGCTTAATTACAAAGGAAGGCCTAAATTTGGTCAATCATTCTACCTAGCAAAGTAGCTGGTGAGATCTAAGCCAGTTTTGCCGTCTGTGTCCAAAAGTGATGTCTTAGCAACGTGATGAAGAAACCAAAACGACGTTGACAAACTACACAAGATTTTTTTTTTTTTTTGACCTTTCTTGTGTTCAGTCAAATTATTGTTTTGACTATTAACCAAGAATTGGGCAAAAGGCTTTGTGGCTTAGATGAAGATAATTTAAATTAAATTAGTGAAAAGATTAGGAGGCCACAAACTGACCTTCACTTTATGGTTCAATCATAACTGAATTTGAAGCTTGATGTTTTTAGGAAAATTGTAATGATTAGACGCGTGCTGAGAAGGCTTTTCAGGATCTTAAGCCGGGAAAAACGCAAACTAGATGGAAAAAATAGATGATTTTGTAGTAGGGTAAGAAAAAAATCCACCCATGTTAAACCGTTAAAATTTTCATCAAATTTTGTTAAACTGGCGAATATGTTTTTATTTGATATAATTCGGGTGTGATTTGAAGATTTAGAACTACATTTTTCTTATATATATATTTATTTTATTTTATTACTCTTTATTGAAGAATTTTCAAGCAAAAATAACGAAATGGACAAATGATCTTTATTTAGGATTTGATTAAATTCTGAATAATTAGGAACCCTGCTTTCTCTTTTAAGAGAAAGGCTTGAAATAAAGAATTTGTCTTTCCTTAAAATAAAGAGGATCAGAATTATAAATGAGCGGCCAAGAGTTAGAGGAATGTTTTATGGATGAATTCAACGTAAAAAGAGAGAGTAAAAATACAGATAATTTTATTAATAATCAAATTATTGCTCCTCTGCTTTGGATTGAATTAATTCGTTTTATTTAATTACAAAAGATCGTGAATAATAATTTAAGAAAGAAGATCAAGGCTTATAGTCTTCGGCTTCGAGATAGGAAGGGTACCAAGTAGCAAAAATCCTTTTCCTATGTTTTTTTTTTTATTATCTTTATTTTGTGCAAGTCTTTCAAGCTAATTTTCTTTCCTCTATTCTAAATGTTTGTTGTTTTTATGTTTGATAAATTGAGTAAGAAAAGCGAGTTGAAATCTTTTAGGTTGCACTAAAATTCGTTTTTATTTTTTTCGCTTTTTCTTCTGCTTAGGGGAAAAAAAAATTTGGTTCCTCATTTTTGATAGGAAAGTCAATGTACTTAAATAGTCCTCCTTTTAATACTTGAAAAAAAAAAATATACATGACATGCGATCTAAATTTCTTTTCATTTTATTTTTTTGATGCTTGAAATTATAGGGTGTTACTCAAAGGTTGGTTAGAATTGAAATTTTTAAATTAAAAATTATAGTATATAAGAGATTAACACTGTAGCTTATTTTTTTCTGATCACACTAGCATATGAGAACTTGAAATTATAGGGTGTTTGGGAAGGATGTTAAAAACTTAAACTTTTAAACTGAAAAATATCATATAAGAGTTTTATATTGTAGTTTATTTTTTCTAATCACTGTAACACATGAGAGCTTTATATTATGGTAACCTAAAGTTTTGGTTATAGCTTAAGGCTAATTTTACTTCCTTTTAATTTTTCTTTTTTTTTTCTTTTTTTTGTTCCATTGAGCTTTGATGATTTGGGTCTCGGGGAAAGATTAAAGAATAAAGGTGAGGAAGTCTTCTGGCTTTCTGTGGTTGGATTCTTGTAATCACTATTTGTTTAAGTCTATACTTACCGTCGAGCTTTGAGCCCTTGAGTTTTGACCTAGGCTAGTAGTCTAAAACCCTTTTTCTAGTCTTATTTTTGAAGCTGTTATTTTGACACACGCTTTGTGGAGTCAAGTTTCGAGAAAAACGACACAAGGCCAAGTCATGATGCTAGGGTGGACCTGGACAAACAAACAATATTGTTGACCCGGCCCAAGCAGTTTCTCTTACTCCTTTTTTTTTTGGACTTTTGAATATTTTCACGTGGATCCTGTTTGCAAAAGAGTTTTGGGAACAGCTCCCATTTTACACTCTAACGACCAGTTCTACAATTTCTTTCTTTTGCAGCCCTATATGTTGAACATGTTAGATAGCAGTTAAGTGTAGGCTCAGCAAATTAAGCTGAGTTAGTTAGTAAACTGATGTTCTGGTTGTAACTATCTGTAGCAAGTTGTTAGATGGTTATAGTTTCTTACTAGCTAATTATTATAGCTCCAATACTTGTATATATTTACATGGTTACTAATGAAATCGGTTAGTTGAGCCTTCATATTCTCTCTCTAGAAATCTAAGTCTCTATAATAAGGGGAAACTTCTAAGTCTATATAATAAGGGGAAACTTTTTGGTGGAGTAGACAATTTTTCTCCACCTGTAGAGCACAGTATTTTCAACCATTGGATTAATTTTTTAACGGTCTGATCCGTAACGAGAAGTAGTTTTATATCACACATTGTAAATTTTTAACAAGGTAGTTGCAAATCTATCATTTGAAAAGTTAATCCGATGGCTAAAACATCATACTCTACTGATGAAGCAAAATTACATTTCCACAATAAGAATTCCCTATAATAAGTACCTTTTTTTGGTAACTTCTTCAGTAGGCATTAAAAAAGTAATCTATCAATAGAAATTTTTCTTTTAACTATCAAATCTGTAGAAAAATATAATTTTGTTTCGATCCAACAATTTGAGAACATGCGTATCAATAAAACGCTCCTGCAAAAAGGTCCCTTTTTTTTTTTTTGGTTGGTTGGTATATGTTTGTGAAATCATGATTTTGTTTTAATAGTTGGGGACTTTGAAAGTGGGGTACTCAATGAAGCAGCGCATGCACATGGTCTTTGGTAGGCAGTGAGGCTGAGAGGACCAACTCTATCTAGTTTTCACCCTCTAGTCTCTACGCGTTGTCCCTTGTGGGGAAGTATTCTTCTAAATGATTTCTTTTGATTTTTCAACCTTTTTTTTTTCTGGTTTATTTATTATTATTATTAGAAGATTACAAAAAGAGCAAACCAAAAGGAGCAAAGCAAGAAGAATTCAACGCGGTGCAAAACGATGAAATAGAAAGCTAATGTGTTACCAAATTTCGGTTGGGTTCGGCCACCACATTGCTGTGATGAGAGCCTCACTGAGTGGTGGGGACAACACATTATGTTAAGACGAAGCAAAGACTTTTTCTGGGCACGAAATAATAATAATAATATAATAATGATGATGACAATAATTGTTATTATTGTTGTTGTTGTTGATAATAATAGTATAAAACAAATGAAAAAAAGTAGGAAAACGTGTCTACACCCAAATAATTGTAACAAGCTAGAAAGTGCAGTTGCAAAATCAAAATTTGGAGAGCTTAACTAGCGATATATACTTGTTTGTGGAAGTTTAAGTTTTTTTTTAGTAATGTTGTGGAAATTTAAGTTACTAAGACATAGAAGAGATTAGGTAGGTAAATAGGCACGTTTTGTCTATAAACTTTTCACGATTGGGAAGTTACTCTTTGAGCTTTTAATTTTAGCAAAACATCTCTAAATTTAGTAAAGTTTTGCCTAATGTCCTAAAATTGATCACGGTTATTAAAATTTGGAAAGAAATGTCTTCATATACATTACATGAGCATGTTTAAAAGAAGTAAAAAGTATGTTCAATTTCATACGATGATTGAATCGTGTCATATCATGTGCATGAAGGCCTTTCTTTGGTTTCAACATTGTTCATCATCTTGGTAGCAGACTCTAAATATTTCATTAAATTCAATGATAATTTATTCCAATTTAACGTTTATAGGGTGATTTGCCAATTCATTCAAATTCACCAAAAAAAAAAAAAAAACCTTCAAGGTATTGAACTCACCATGTGTATTGTATCATTCATAAATTCTCCCTACCCAGAGGACAGGCAAGTGAAATGGCAATAAATGGGCCTTACTGAAAAGGAGCCTTACAGAAAAAGAGCCCAAACAATTTCAATGTTAAACTGACATACTGGTATGGGAGGAATAAGGAAGGACATGCAGTGGATCAATTCTATCAAAATCAATATATAAGGACACTAATGATTTAAAAAAAAAACAAAAAAAACAAAACAAAACCAAAAAAACAAAACATGTATAGACACCGATGACACTTCCAGTCACCCAAAGTTTCATTCCACACATAAGACCACACAGCACCGAATGACTGCTAGGTGATCCAGACTCCAGGCTGGGGTGGAAAAATGAGAACAAAAAAAGGTTTTTATTATTTTGGTAGGTTATATTTTTAGAAAACATTATGTCGACGTTTAGTTGTTTGAAAAATTTGTAGTTTTTAAAAATATTATTTTAATACTTTAAACAATTCTTTTGAAGCGTGAAATTTCCAACTAACCTTTTGTTAATGAATCCTAAATTAATTTATAAAAACTATAAGAGAAATTAAATATAAATAGTGTCAAAAATCGAATAACTCCGTATATATGTCTTTTTTTTATGAGTTTTGTTTAATTTTTTGTTATGATTTTTTACTGTAGTTTTACAAAATAAATTTGAGATTCATTAATAAAAAAATAAATAGAAAATTTTATGTCAAGAATATAAACATAAGGCATTAAAATGATATTTTTAAAAATTATACGATATTGTTTTGATATTTTTAAACAACAAAATACTAAAATAAAGTTTCTTAAAAACAGAAGGTATCAAAATCATAACAGAAAAAAGCAATACAAAAACTTACAGATAATACTTAAAAAAAAAAAAAAATCCTTGGAGATAAGGACTTTTGAAACAGTTTCATGCCCGCACAGATGTCCAATATCTGCTGGTCCAAAAACCAATGTGGGCAAGGCCCAAGAAACTTCTACATGGTGACAGAAATGCTCTGAATTCTCTCCTACAAAGGAACACTCGTTCTTCTCTGACGAATTTTTTGGCCCTCTTCAGTAATTTAGGCCCAAGAAAATAGTACCACAACTTGGACTACCTTGTGAATAAGACTTTGGACCCTAACAAACCCATGTTCTCTAATATTGCTTAAGATGAGCCATTTTGCCCTGTCAATCACAACTCACTTGAAGGTTGTTGTTTTTTTGTTTTGTTTTTTTTTTTTTTGGTTTTAAATTTTTATATTTATATTTGAGCCATAAGGGAATCCAAAGTTAAGAAATTTAACCTTAGGACACGTCAAGTGTCTAATTTTAATGTTTTAAATAGTACATAACTAATTATATTATATCACGTTATTTAAAAAATTTGAAGTGTTTTTTAGCCGTCATACTTCAATGTTGAATACAACAAATGACATGATATAATGCGATTAGTTAGATGCCATTTAAGAAATTAAAAATTAAACAAATAATTTGAATCTATCAAAAGTGAGTGTAAAATTGCTACCACACTACATTTTAGTTCCCAACTTCTATTTTCTTTGCCTAAGTGATAAGGATTCTCATTAATGTCAATAAGGGCAACATTTGCAAGTTGATGAGCTTAATATTTTAACTAATTGTCTCCAAAAGTCTATTTGTTGAGGGATCAAACATGATCAATCACCAAACATGCATTTTTTAAAAATGATTATTCCCTAATTTTTAATTTGTACGAAACTTGAAGGAGGCTTCTCTGATATATTAGCGTACGCTAAACAAAGAGTGAAACAAGCAAAGCAAGCATGTTTCTAAATCACATATAAAAACAAAACACAAACTTACTCTGGTTGGAAAGTTGAGCTCTTATATTGTCAATGTACATAGAACATTCCAAAACTTATAATTTATCCAACAATCAAACATGGCAAAGGCATAACTCTATTCGTTTTTTTCTTCTGTCCCATAACTCAAATGTATTCAATCAAACTTTTTTACAAGACCAAATACATTTTAAGCAAAATTGTTAACTTTCCCATTCTTCTCCAAGCAATGAGAATCTCTATACCCCTTTTCCGTACCTGAGGAAATGACGAATATATATATATATCTATATGTTATACACACACAAATATATACAAATTATATACATGTATATGTGTATATATGCGTTTAAAACACCATGCATTTCCAAGAAGTACCTCATGACTAGATGAGCAGAACCCGTTTAATGAAAGAGAGAGAGAAAGAGAGAGATAAAAGAGAGATCTGTCGTTTTCCTACTAAGAGGAAGAGAGGAAGATATGCATGTCCCCTTTGGATACGACCTATTAGAATAGAAAAAGCAAAGCCTTGGCGTGACAGTCCGTGCGCTCAATATTTTTGGGTCCCCCAAATATTTAGATCGTTTGCAGCATTGAGAAAAATCTGATTGGAAAAAAAAAATAAAAAAATAAAAAAACAACAACTTGTCTGGCTATTCTCTATCTTTTTCACCCTTGCGTTAAAATTTAAGGATAGGAAGAGATAGAGAGGGATATATAGGTTTTGACATTTCAAAAATAGGTCATATCTATACTAGCCTATATAGAATTTATATATGTATATATATAGTTTTAACCGCGAGAACCTTATCCTCAAAAGTTAATTGAGCTGTCACTTTCCATGGTTGCTTTTAAATTAAGATAGTTATGATGAGCATTGCATTATTGTTTCTATGGTTTCTCAAGTACTCTTTTGTAGTGACATAGTGAATGTGAATGTGAATGTTTTGAAGACGCGTGAAGGATTTGGCCTTGGAAGAAAAAGATTCTAAAAAACCACATAGCTATACTGTACTGATATGAATTATTTTGATTTGAGTTATATGATTTGAATTGTTATCTAATTGACGTTTGGATGTCCATTTAAAGTATTAATCTGAATATGCAATAAAATTGAAAATCTGTATTTGGATAGATAGTAGAAATTTTTTTTGATTTATCAACAAATCTAACAAAATATTAATGTTCATGATATTAAAAATATGCAATATAGATATTGATTTATTCCTCTTTCCATTAGGAACGTAATGAAAGAAGAATTATCTCAATCAGATATTAAATAAATAAGTTATAATTTTTTTTCACAAATATAGGAGAGAGAATATGAGATTTTACTGTAACAAACTGATCAAAGTCCAAAGAATTTAAGGGGGAGTAGAACATTGAAAACTTGGATTTAAAAGATTTGTTTGATTTGAATTTTAAGGGAAACAAATATCTATCTAAAGGATTACTTAGAGTCCAAAAAATTATCTCAAGATGCCAAATAGACGGGTCTTAAACCTACTTTAACCCAAGAGATCATAATTAGAAAAAAGAAACACAAATTGAGTACACCACCTTTTGATAACAACACATGATTTCTCCTAAGTAAACAAAGAAATAAAAATCCCGAATACCCATTTGTACCCGTCTACTTGTCATTCATCTTTTTATTTAATTACAACACGCATGCACTCATCAAAACAATATTATTGCAATGTCACATGAGTAAATATCTGATACAATGTTCTTCAATATGCCAAAGACATGTGAAAGGAAGAGTTGCTAGTCTCACGTGCATGTTTTTTATCGTTAGATTTTGTCAAAAATCACATAAAAAATATACGTCCAACTCATTGAACATGAGACAGATCTAACGACGGAAAACAATGTCATGCTAATTGAGTATTTTGCATAATCTATCAGAAAATATTCAATCGGATATCTAAAAATTTACTTAAAAAATAGAATATTATGTCAAGTTGACAGAATATGATACTGTTAGTTTAAAACAATTATCTATTCAAGGACAGAACCAGAAAAATTACTTAGAGGCATAGTTAATATGATTTTAGGGGATGAGACGGATATAATTTTTATAAAATTTTACATACAATAGTGAAAGAAAAAAATGTTCAGAGGACAGTCGCTCGCCTTTGTTCATGTGTAGCTCCGCTTGAGTCTTCATCAAACACCTAAGAAAAAAAAAAAAAAAAAAGGTAAAGAAGACATCGGCCGAACAAGACAAACTTGAAAGAATTGAATACTACTAGGGAGCATGATAAAAAAAGAGGAGAAATTGTTGGATAATAATGCATATTATGGAATCCCATGTAGAGATGAACGTGGCATGTCCATAGCAAGCAAGCGTGTGGTATTTGACCTGATGTATACTTGTTTGAGTAAATTTAATTGGTATGGGGAAAATGTAAATTAGAGTCCAAAAAATTAGAGAAAGGCTGACAAAATCTCCGGCCGTCACTAAAACTCTCGGATGCGGTTGATCCACCGCAAAAGCATATTGTCTCTGAATTTTGACCCTCACAATATGACGAAGTTGACGGTGTATTTTCTGGACCCCTACACGCCAAACGCCTCTATTTTGTCCTCTTGAAAAACGTTTCTTAATTACAATACTGTTTTTATATACGTATAGGACTTTTTTTGTAAATGACCACTCTAAGAGTAACGGATCAGCTATGTAGATGTAGGTCCCACATACAATTTTGTCTTTTGTGGTAGTGTAAGAATAGGAATGTTGATGCATCATGTGGTTTGATGTAGTGGATACGAATGTTATAAAATAATATACGTTTTATGTATCAGACCTATAGACTGTCTTGTGTGTGTAAATTTTAATAAAGTCATGTGTTTTGTGATACATAATGAAGAATGAACATTAATATTAGTAATAGAAAAATAGTTAAAAGACATCATCGATGTTAAACATCATAACTAATAAGAGGTAGATTTTACTTTTAGGTCTTATGTTGTGGGATGAATTCTTTATTAGTGTGTAGTGCTCAATACCATCAGTATTCTATAGCATTGTACTTGCTAATAATGTAAGAGGATTTGCTAGTATAAAAAAAAAGGAAATTTTTTTTGACAGGTATAAAAAAAATATAATATTCTTGGTAAAAACATTAAGATTTTTATCAGGTTTTATTAAGTTGTTATACTTTTTAATCTAATATGATTATGTGAATATGAATTTAACAGTCGAAACACCGCCTAAAATTAGTCTAATGGTTAAAAGCTATATCTATCCTAAAATATATTTTTATATCTATTATCTCATATTTTACCAAGTCTACCTCCTTCCTTAAAAAAAAAAAAAAAAGCCTGCCCTTTGCTTGTTGACTAATTTTCTAGGTTGAGTCTTTTATTAGCCATGAGAATTATGGAATTACTGGTTCAAACTTCCAAACAATGTTCACAAAAATTAACTACACTTAACTGTAAAAAAGAAATGTTATGCTTTATTTTTATTAAGTTTTAGTGTAAACAATATAAAAAGGGGCAGAGTTGCGATAAGAAGTAAGATAATGGTTTGGGGTTAATTACGTAATTATATATCTTAGTTTCAACTGTCAATTTGTTCTTTTATTTTTAAAAACTACAAAGAAATATTCCTTTAAATTTAAAAAACATGTTTCAATTTCATCCATATAAATAGAAAAAAATTAGACAAAACGACGTAATTACCTTTAAACAGTTATGAAAAATATCTCATGGAAATAAAAACATAAAAACTTCTAAAACAAAACAACAAATTTCAAGAAAAAGTTCTTCAGTTTTATGACTTTTTAAATGTTAAAATATTTTTTAAAAATTTTCTCAAGAAAAAATTATATTTTAAAAATAAACTCAATCTAATTAAGGGTATATTTGTTTTATCTTCATTTGTTAGTCCAAAAAGTCTACGAGTAATAAAATTGAAACAAGTTTTTTAAAATTAAAGAATACTTTTGTAGTTTTTTAAAATAGAGAGATAAATTGAGAAATTGTTAAAAGTAAGAAGTATAGTTATATAGTTAAACCTAATAGTTTATAGTTATGCTTAATTTTTATTGGAAAATGAGAATGTGGCAACATCAATGTGATTAAGTGCAAGCCTAATGACCTTCTAATTCCGATTGATGTAGATTACCCATTTATTCTTTGTTTCACCAACATGATCATCATCTTAGCAATTTTTGATAAAAGATTAATAATTAATAAGGAGATAGCTTTCATAACTACTTCATCAAGTGATGAGGAAGAAAACTTTGGAGAACATGTATGTCTAATGTGGACCAAAAGGGTCTCCATTGTTGGACAATAAATGAAGCTTTGTTTTAAGGACACGTGGAAGTGGCATCCACCGAATTAGGAATCTATATAACCTAATCCAGTTTAAGCCGATGCTTACATGGGAATTAACTAGCCTTAGCCATGATTAATAAGTTGTAAACCCATCATGTAAAAGGAGAAAAAAAAAGGTGTATCTTCAATTCATCGTTGGTTTCCACAAAGTTGCTTCCAATATTTTTGAGTGAAATAATACATAGGATAAAGTTGTTGTTTGATGAATGATAATGATGATGAAAAAGAAATTTGGTTAAAGCGGTGGCTACTAATGAACAATTATATATATATATATATATGTATGTATACATACACTAAAAAGATAAGTTTGAGAATCCATGTGTGCGCAAAAATGGAATTATATATATGATTATAAACATTAATTTATGGTTTTTATTCCAAATTCCCACAATTCATAACCCAAAGAGCAATAAATTAAACTACATCAGAAATGTAGCATAATATAATTCCATCTATTACGAAACGAATTTAACACCAAACAAAACATGGATATATACTTTGACATTTTTGGATTGCCACCTAGCAAACAGCCTCTACCAACAAGCAGCCAATTAATTAAATAATGTTTTAATTAAGGACTTGATCCCACTTTGAAGCTTAATATATCTATATTATTCCAAACTTAACGGTGGGCAGAAGTTTTGAATTAAAGTCGTGCATTTTTGTCACGAAAGAACAATTTTAAAAGAGAATAACACTGAATTTCAAATTAAGTGGACTTAAATAAATTTCAACCATGTCCCTTTCAAATTGGACAGTGCTAATTAGGGGATTATATTTGTAATTTTTTTTTTCACTTACCTTCCAACAATAATGTTATTTCAAATTGGATAGTGTTGTATCATAATTTGACGTAATTATAAATTAATTGCGAAGGTCTAGAGGCAAACAGATAAGAAGATCTTTAATTAATCAATTAATTATTTATTTTTAAATTAACCAGGGAAGAGAAAGAGTTCCTAGTAACAAAAGAAAAAAAAATTATCAGAGGAGTACATGAAGATGCTACATTCTTGTCATCGGCGCCCGTCTTTTGTTGGGAAGAAAATCATCCTCTTTTCGCAGGTTTTAATACTACTAATTAGAAGTACGCCTCCTAGAATAATGTCATTTTTTTAAAAATTTAATAAGAGTATGTTAGGAAAAAAGTTTAATAATGTGAATTTGAAAACAAAAGATTTGAAAATAAATAAACAAACAAATGAATCGAAAGGCGTATTTTAATGATAACATGTGTTTTGATTAAATGGGTGAGAGGGAGAGAAGTGTGGTTGCGCAATGACAAAGAAGCATATTAAAAAAAAAAAATTAGTAAAATCATATAGAAAATTAATTAAGAATTATTATGAAAAAAATTAAAAATTCCTAATTTATGCATTAATTATAAAGGGCTTTGTGTGTTGAGGATACGAGTTGATAACTATAACATTATATTTGGTCAAAATCGTATAAAAAAAGGTATCCGAAATATATAATTATGTCAATTTTTTGGATTATTACCGCAAAATTTTCCTAATAATAGATGCCTGAAAGCTAGCAACTGCACTGAAATGTATTATTACATCATTGTAGATTCACTTAATTCCGTATTTGTCATATGGATATTGTCTACTATATATTATGGGCATATAAATGAGTACACTGAACATTGTTGGAAGCGGAAAGACTACTTATAAAAAGAAATATTTGATTTGCTTTTTCACTTTGGGGAAATATATATCTATATCTTTGAGCACAAAATCTTTAGAACATGTTCATAGATACCAATATTGCCTTTCACTATTTTATATTATGGGTGCACTTGATCAAGCAAGTCATGAATTGGCCCACATAGGAAAATGTTCATGAATCCTTAAAATCTTGATGATTAATGTACATTTGTGATCATCTTTGAGCAAAACTTTTAACCGTTGAACATCTTTTCGCACAAAGGCACGATGTTACATCACATTATTAAAGTTTATAAAAGTTCCAAAATCAATTTCTTTTTCATAAATTTCTCATAAATAAATTTTATTTTAATGCTAACTTTCCCCTTTGCAATTAACAACTAGCCTTGTCAGTGGGTTCTCTGTGTGTTTAGTCGAAATGCCATGTTATTATTTATCCACAAGGGATACTTTAAACATTTGTATAATAAACAAACAAATATAATATTACGACTACTTAAACACATATGATATTTAAAAAAAGTAATTTTTTTTTTCGTTTCTTTTCCTTTAGTTGAAAAGTAGGACTTTGACATTAAAGTCAGCCGCTCAGACGAGGGTGCATAGCTGTTCTATTTTAATTGTTTTTTATTTTGTATATAAAATATTATAAAACTTGTGTTTTCCTCTTTTAAAATCCAAATTCTACGTATTTTTGTTTATCTTACCTCATCAGTTCAATCACGCTCTTGATTAATTTTTCTGGCTTCGTCTTTGTTTGACATTGATAATCTCCCTCACCCACAACAAAATATCCGCGAAAGTTCAACAAATACAAACTAGTTGTTGTACAAAGGAATGGTCAAAAGTATAAAAAAATAGAAAATTATAAAAAAGTAGTTCATGAGGAAATTATAGAGTGGCGTCCACTCTTATCCAGACCTTTCGGCGAACAAGTAACATTGCATATAAACAATGACTTAACAATGCCAGCAAGCAAGGATTGAATAAAGCTAAGCATAAATGATGAGTTATCTTGAACACAAAATAGGTTTGGTGAGCTTAATGTAGTCTTTTCCCACTAAATTGGTCGAAATGAAAATCAATTATCAAAACAAAAGAAGGACAATGATGACAAGTCTATGTAGCCGAAGATTCTCACATATGTGTTTAAAAATTGTAAAGCAGAAGGAATATTATAAGAAGAAAATGCTGAAACTAGTACTAGTGATGAGAGGCAAACTTAATTAATAAATTAAAAGTTAATTAATTAGCTAAAAATGTGTTTGTAATTATGCTATGCATGGATTGTTGGACTTTGGCCTATTCCCGACATATGGAAGTGCATAGTGCAATACAATAATTTGTGTATATATATATATATATATATGTATCTATATCTAGAGATATAGATATATAAATAGATAAAGGATCTTAACAAGTTAAGTGAATAGTAAAAGGAGGAACAGTTCTACTCATTGGTTTGTGAGCTTCTGTTGCCTTTTACCATGTCTTAGACACTGTTTTTATGGTAAAAAGATTTTGTTTCCTGATTTTTTTTTTTGGCTAATTAGCTGTCTTTGGTTTAACTTTTAGCAAATGTGACTAATTAATTAACTCAAGAACACTTGCACGGCAACCAACCTTTCACGTTGCACACCAAACATGCACTTATTTGGTTATATATACACATCATGTGTGTAAATATATGTATATGTGTGAAGGAAAACGACAAAGAATTTTATTTTTAGACATTTAATTGTCTCATTCAACAATATTTTGTTTATCACTTTCTAGCTTTGTTTCTGAGAAAAAGTGTTGGGAAATCTTGCACGCGTCAATATATTTTATGAAGGGGTAAATTTTTGAAGGATAAAAATTTGGTCGTTTTCAGTGGTTGGTGGTATTGGCTGGTTATATAATGGAGAAAACGCTCCTTAAAGTGACTTCCTTGCTTTTGTTTTTGTTTTGTTTTTTTTTTTTTTTTTTTTTTACAGGTTGAGAGGAAACAAAAGGAAGAGAACATAGGTAGAAATTATTACGATTTAGTAACCCAATAAAGATAATTCAGCCAAAAATAAATAAATCAAATAAAAAAGAACAATGTGATTGATGCATATGCATGCTATATGTCTGCACGTTTATGACTATTTAATATTACTTTGGCAGTGTGCCAAATCTAGCATCCGAGGAAGACCTTAACACGAAGAGTTTTAGCATTAATTCTTAGTAGTCCTTGTTTCATGGCCTTCTCAAGAGTTTGGTCATGCAATGCAAGGTCCCATAAATTAAGGGCCTGAGGAAAAACAATAGGAATCTTCTAATTAAAGGCCACATATTAAAATCTAACCCACAAATATTTTTATTGTTTACCACTGAGTGGGGTGGTCTTAGTAGACTACCATGGTGGTTCTGTTCAAAGATTTGAGTGCTGCATGATCTTTTTTAAGGGTCTTAAATATAATAGTTTGTGTCTGCTATCCTTGTACTTATTTTAGCGTTTGTTTGACAACTGCAGTTTGAATATTTTTTTATAGTTCTACCATTTTTGTTGTAGTGTTTTTTCCTACAACATTCAAATCAAAAAATAGTTCAAATTGTAAAAAAGTTTGAAACTGTTCTTTCAAACGAACACGGATATATGGGACCACCAACCATGCTCTCAGACAGTCTTACTATTAGCATATTTGATGAGACTGAGATGACACGCTTTTTCTTATCAAGAAATAAGGTCCGATTTTAAAGCCTCACGTTAAGCAAATATTTCCCATTTGATAAAGCCTATCACGGGTCGCTCCCTTTGCGGACTTTAAATTGTGAAAAATTCATTGTTGCTTAACATGGGACTACCAAATTAATTCCTTAAACGTAAATGTACATGTGTGTGTATATATATATATAGTAACAAAGTTTAAATTCTATTAGATTGGAACTTTACTTTCTCAACAATATGCTTCACTTACTTCAAAAGAGCATATGAATTCAAAACTATGTTGTCCCACTAGCATATAATTAAGGAATAAAATGCTTTAGTTTATGATGCTAAAGGCACAGAGGATTTTACCATTATCAAGTATATATTTTTCCCATCTTCAATAACTACAACTAACTGAAAAAGCCCAACTCGGCATTTTTACTGACAAGTTACTTTCAGTCGTTCTTTCCAAGAAAATTAAACAGAACAAAGTGCTTGAAAAAAATATTAAAAAAAATTAAAACTCCAAAATATTCCAAAAACGTCTATCTTTCTGTGTATGTCATGCTGCAGAAAGCATGCTATTACTATAATAATAATAATAATAATAATAATAATAATAATAATAATAATAATAAATAATTTGGACTGCCAAAAGTTTTTATTTTTTATTTTTTATATTTTTAATAAAGCCATATGTTAATTTCAATTTCTAGGACACGAAAAAAGGTAAGCTCGAAACCGTGAAAAAATTAAAAAAAATAATCAAACACTCTCACGCGTCACTTTTATCGAAATGATCCGTATTTCATTGCAAAGTGGGAGTAGTAAATATATAAATTAATTAAGAAAAAAAGTTAAAAAAAAAAGAAAATCATAGCATATTTCAAAATCCTTTTAAATTAAAGTTGATTTTGGGTGAAATGGACTAATGTGATGTTTGAAAAGTGACGAAAACCGTTGGTTAGAACTATTTTTATTGTAGTATGTGAGAGCTTTACATTGTAGCAATTTTTTTTATTGTTACTATAGCATATGAGAGTTTTGTACTATTTAAAACTGAGTTTGTGGTAGAAACCTTGATTCCTATTACTATGTTAAAGAGGGGTTAAACTTATAGGGCAAACGTGAAAATTTCTCATTTTTTTATATTATTATTTTTCAACGTAATCCACGTGTGTGCTGAAGTGGAAGTGAGTGGTGATCAAGATTAACGGCTGAGATTCGTCAAATATGTAGATGGTCAAGATCCGATTCTCCGAACTGTCGGGGTTGTGTGTGCAGTTGAGCAGGCACGCGTCTCTCTCTCTCTCTCTTTTTTTGTCGTTTTGTGATTTTCGTTTGCCGTTTTAGCGCCAGCGCCGGCGAGATAATGCCATTGAAATATCGTAGTCTTGGCGCAATATCTCGCTTGGAGGCATTTTGGAGTTGCCGTTTGGCGGGTCGGTGAGCTTGGTAGAGCGACAGCCCAATGGTAAGGGACTGTAGGGTGGTAAAAGGGTAATTTGGGAACATAAAAAGACAGTGTGCAGTTTTGGGGGTTTGCTGTCTGTACTTTCGTGATTGATTAGCTGAGCTGTAGTCTTTTCTCAGCAAGAAGATAACAAATCAAAACGGAAAGAAAATCATTGGTCAGTCATGATTAAAAGGAAAAGAAATTAAAAAAAAACAGAGAAAATATAATATAATAGAGGGTTTTTACAGTAACAACAAATTATTCCTTTTTTTTTTTTTAATTTTACGTAAAAAATGTGTTAAATAAGTACATAATTAGTAGAGTGAGTCACATTATGTGATTTTAACTAATTTTTGATATAAATTTATAGGGTATTTAATAAAATCAATTTTAATTAAAGCTTTTGGTTGTTAGAGTGTGAAGCTCTCACATGATACAACGATCAGAAACGTAAAATGTAAAGCTCTCACATATTACAATTTTCAATTTAAAAATTTAATCCTAAGCACATATTCTATTTCCTAAACACCTTTTAGTGAGAGAAAACAATGTATCAATTTCAGTTAAAGTAACAAAATGTAGTTCTAATTACGTTTTCAAATAAATTAAAAGTATGATATATAACAATAAAAGGGTTTTCAAACGTAACAAATTGTGATAAAGATTTAACAATAAAAAATAGTGTAAATTATTTTTTTCCTACATGGCAAAAGAATTTTCGTATAAATGCTGGACTATTTTTAGACAATTCTAATACGTACCCCAATTTTTTCCCTTTTTCTTAATAGGCAATCGCCCTATATTGACTTCAAAACTTGATTATCATTTGGCAGACATACCTGAATTACATGGCTAAAATCCTAGTCAGTATATGATTATCTAAAAACCTTAACATTGATTAATATACATACACGTATATATAACTAACAACATTGGATTATTTGACATTCAAATATATATATATATATATATAATATATATCATGTACAAATAAGGTGTGTGTGTGTGTATATGATAGCTATCGATTGGACGAGCACATAAATATAATACAAATTAATAATTGTCCTACACCAATTTCAAACTAGGTATTGGATTCAAAACTTTCTCCGAAGTGGAAAAGGGTTTTGCAGATTATCAATGGTAGGTTTCCTTTTAACCTTTTATGAAGGATTGCGACCCAAGGAAGAGAGAAGAAGGACCATTTGTCAGACCACTATATATCTATATATATATATATATGTATATATATAAACCTAGTTCCAGTGTGTTTTATGTGAATTTTATGTGTCCAGCTGTAAAGTTAAAGTTTTTGAAGTAAATGGACTGCATATTTGTCCTAAAAGAAATAATAAGGGTGTGTTCAGCTTTCCCATGGCTGAGCAAACGCCTGCACAAAAAAGAGCAAAAAAAATTATATAACTGTGACAAAAAGTCCTTCCGAACATATGAATTTTACAGAAAAAATATTACTCAAAGCCACACCCCCACCCCCCCCACCCCCCCTTTCCTACTATTTTTTGCCCTTTTCTCCCTTGTCCTATTTACTCATAGTGGGCACCTCAGAGACATATATATTTTGAATAATGGATAACAACTTTTGAGCTTTGGTCCATTGCAGGCCTTGCAGTTATATCTAGTGTTTGTACTTAAATTAGCATGGCTCAAAGCTTGAACATGCGTTTGTGCCTAGCTAGATCCAAAGTTTGTAAGATGGAGACTTATAGAGAGAAACAAGGTTTGAATTTGTATAATTTGTACTATATGTAGAAAAAAGGTAAGGGCAAACATTACATTTCTAGTAAGAGAATGACCTATCAATATTTTATCTCTCATCATATAGGGAACAATTTTATTTTCTTATCGTTTCATCTGTAGTCTAAATATATTTCTCTTAAGATGTTGAGCAGGGCCATGATGATGACCTATCAGTGTTGTACTATATGTAGAAAAAGATAAGAATGAACAAACCAATTGTTGATCACCGATAAGATAATGATCTATCAGTGTTTTTATCTTTTATCATACATGGATCGATTTTACTAGTCTGTTTCTTTGTCGTTTCATGTATAGTCTTAGTATATTTTTGTTAAGATGTTGAACAAGGTCGTGAGGACACAACTGATTCTTTTGATTAGAGAAAAAAGTCACTAATTGCTAATGATATACGTACACATTAAGTCTAATAACATATACTATCGTATCATATAGTACCTTATGTATCATGGTATATATATGAAGGTTTTGCAGTATAATTTAATAAATATGAATATCTTTGTGGGTAGAGTGTTTTTAAAAGTGAAAATCAATTTGATTTAAGCACACGCAAAATATGTGGTGGGTTAAAAATATCCAGAGAGTGTTTCGGAACTAACTTTCAACACTAAAGTTTGGCTGCTATAGTATAAAGTTCTTACATGTTACAATATAAAGTAAAAGTATGGTACAATATAAAGCCTTCACATGCTTTAGTGTTTAAATTCCAACTTGGTTCCCAAACACTCTCCTAATATATTGTCAGTTAAATTTTTATTTTCCAATTCTTGTGAGTGAAAGTTTATTTTATCATATGAATTTGGGGTGGGAGGACTTGAAAATTAGGATAAACCTCAACCACATTCGTCTCCCTCTACACTTATTTTATTTACATTTCCTAAGAAAAATAACATAATATTATTACTATTTATAATGCAATTATCATTAATCACATCTTTTGTCATCAATAATATCGCCTTGTAATCAGATTCAGAGAAAAAATCATCAACAAATAATGAACGAACCACGTACTGAATTATCTAAAAATATAAAAATAAAAAATAAAAAAAGCCATTTCTATACTAGAGCTCAAATCTCCGATCCTAAATAAATGAAGCCATATCTACAAATTGGGTATGAAAATCTCGGGAAAGAAATGAGCTTACTTGGAAACCTCCGCTTGGTCTCAGCTAGTTACCTGTAGCTATTAATGCTAAGCTTGCCAGCCGCGCTGTCTCACGAATCCTGTGGGTAGTCACCGCCAACTTTGGGGTCTGTTTGGAAAGACTTTTTAAAAGCTATTTTTGACTTTATGAATCAAAAAGTTACTTTTGGAAGTACTTGGATAAACTGTCAAAAGAGTTTTTACTCTTTAGAAGTGTTTCTTGTCAAAATCACAAAATATAACTTCTCAAAAAAGCACTTCTGAAATATACTTGAAACTTATACTTGATTATAATAATACATTAAAGCTTAAATATAACATGTTTATAACTTTTAAAAATAGTTGGAACTATTTTGATCCATTAAGCTTTTTTAAAATAAAACACTTATTAAAAAGCTACCGTTTTTACTTATCTTCTTCTACTGACTAAAAGTACAAGCAAAAGCTATATCAAACGAGCCCTTACCCAGCTTTCTCTCACTAATTATATACTAATAATTATATTAGTAAAACTATAATAATTATTTATCTAACTCTTTAACAACATAATGATTGATGTCCATAAGTAATAAGGCGTTTGGTAAATTAGTTTTAACTGAAAAAAATTTAAATGTAGTAACATATGAAAGTTTTATATTGTAATTATTATTTGTTTTATATTATATCGTATGATTAAAAGCTTTATATTATGAACGGTTTTGAATCAATGTACTATTACTAATGGAATCCATACAATGCATGTACGAATCTTTCGTCTTACACAGACATTTTATACTCTTTATTTTATCCTATCAAATCATCTCTCTCTTTCTCTCTCTTCCATGTATACGTACAGTACCAGTAGTTATTAAGAGAGAACTGTCCAGACCGGTTCTTTATCTCATACTACTACTACCCTCACTTCACTCTTTTACCCACCAAAATAGCCTTTATACACATATTACCTTCCTCACACATTTTTTTTTCACTTAGCCCTCCATTATTATATAATAATGATAATAATAATAATAATAATTTGTTTATTATCACTCTCATGCCTCGCTTCTCTAACCCTCCCAGATTTGAATGAGCTAGGAAGTCTCCTCATTCCTTCTCCCAAGTCTTCATATATATAAATATCACTCTCTCCATCTTTCTCTCTCCCACTTCATATTCACAATCCTCTCCCTTCCCCCCACCCCCTCTCTCTCACCCTTTTTTGAACCAAAACCAGTTTTTAGTCTTACAAGTTGAAATCTCTTCAACTCTCTTTCATGAACAAGAACATCAACTGATTATATATCTCATTCCATTCATCTCATATATCATATTTATAATTTTTTTTGTTCTTTTTTTGGTGATGGCTGAGAATAATAATAGTAATATTAATAATAATAATAAGCAGCCCTTGAGAGAGTTGCTGAAGGAGGATCAAGAGCCGTTCCTTCTCAAAGATTACATTGCCGACAGGCGTTCACAGCTAATCATGAAGAGATCGGCTTCAGTTCCAAAAACCAGTTTACAGGTCAAGAATATCAGAAAGGCCACAAATATGACAAAAACAAAATTGCTCTCCCCGTCACCGCCTCCATCCAAACAGCAAAACTTTCCGGGAAAATTCTGCAGAAACGCCTGCTTCTTCTCCACCACCTCCAGCCCAGACGTGAGAAAATCGCCACTTTTCGAATTTCCATCGCCCTCGGTCTCGAAAAGCCAATGCATGAACAGCCCCATTTTGCTCCACATCCCGGCGAGAACCGCCGCTCTCCTTCTCGAAGCCGCTCTCAGGATCCAAAAGCAGTCTAATTCAAACAATAAGGCCAAAGCCCAGATCAAAACTTCCCAGGGGTTTGGGATTTTCGGGTCGTTTCGGAAGAGGCTAGCGCATCTGAGCGGCAACAGAAAAAGGGAATTCCTTGATAGTATTGCTAAAGAAAAAGCATTGCAAAATCTTGTTGGTGATAAAAGTACGAGTGCCGGTTCTTCTTCTTCATCTTCGTCTTCGTCTTCCAAGTGTTTGGACTTAGAGACCTCGTCAAGTAGTAGTACTAGTACTAGCCACACGGCGGAGATGGAGTTTGTGATGAGGAAGGTCATGATGAGAGAAGATGATCATGATTTCTGTGATGATGACGATGATGAGGAGAAAAATATCATTGATGAGTTTTGTGATCAAAGCCCTTTTCATTTTGTGCTCCAAAGAAGCCCCTCTTCTGGTCACCGAACGCCAGAGTTCTCCTCGCCGGCGACTTCTCCTTGCCTCCTCAAACAAGTGGTTTGTCCTTATTACTTTTTTGTCCTTTTTTTTTTTTTAATTTGGGTTCTCTTTTTTGAATTTACAGAGGAAAAAGAAAATGGACTCGTTAAAGGGTTTTAGCTAAGCATAGGTAATTTGGAAAAATCTCCAAAAAAAAAAAAAAAAACTATTGTTTAGATACGGTTTTGACCTATACTCCTCACTTTAAAGTAATTTGACTTTTTAAAACTGTGTTTTACCCGTTGTTTTTTTGTTTGTTTATTTACTTATTTATACCTTGGCATAGAATTAATTTTTGAAGTGTTATTATATACAAACATATACATATATAGATATATTCGTGTGTGTGACAATTTTTTCAACATTGAGAGAAATTTGTTTTTATTTAGCGTGTAACAATTCAGATCTCAAATGGTGTGTTCATGATGGTACTTCTTATTATGTCTCTGCCAATGCCAATCTCTTAGAGGTTAAATTAGGGCCCCCCTAAAGAAATTCACTTTTCTAACAAGAGGACAAAACCTGATCTTTGTTTTTTCTTTTGTTTCTAACCACCAAATCCCGACATACCCCCTTGCACAAAATATTTTGTTGTTTCAGGACTGATTGGAAAAGTCAAAGTAAAGCCAATTACCAATCTGGGTCTTGATCTAGATTTCACATTACTCATTTTTTTAGCAAGTATTTTTTTAGACCAATGTGTAGGATTATTGATTTTTTTAACCCTTGTTGCAATAGGAAAAAGAGAATTATGTTGCGGAAAGCTCCAAGGAATTTCAGATAGAAGAAGAAGAAG
The DNA here is from genome assembly GCA_946598075.1 of Artocarpus hirsutus. NCBI lineage: Eukaryota > Viridiplantae > Streptophyta > Magnoliopsida > Rosales > Moraceae > Artocarpus > Artocarpus hirsutus. The sequence continues at coordinate 59,740 of CAMOHE010055488.1, forward strand.
AGAAGGAACAATTTAGTCCTGTATCTGTGTTAGACCCTCCATTTGAGGATGACTATGACGGATGCCATGATGAAGATGAAGATGAAGATGAAGATGATTTTGATTTGGATAGCAGCTATGCCATTGTACAAAGTACGTAAGCAATTATATAAACAATTAGAATTTTTTTCTAAATCATGCATATCCTTAGAGTTAAGTAGTTCTGTGGTCCTCATCCATGGTGGTTGAAAATTCAATGTCCATTAGAACTAAAATACTATTTGGGAGGTCATGATCATATTGATTTGTTTTGATTTTGATTTTGATTTTTGTTTTGTGGGATCCATAGGATTCTATTTATTGACTGTAATGTGTTTGTGTTTTTGTTAACTAGGACAAAAAAACGTATAGAAAAAAAAAAAACTGAAGCTGTAATAACTTCAAATGTGACCCCCACTATTTTTTTTTTGGTGTTTTAATTATTTATGACAGAGTTCTACACTTCAATCCAATGATCCTTTCAATTTGGTATTTGGTGAATACTCTTTGATGGTTTTAAGCATATTCTCTTATTAAGGGGCCCCAATTTGGTGAATTTCTATTTTAGGATCATTCTTTATGAGTTGCTTACTAAATTTTATTAATGATGATTGTTCTTATTGTCATTGTCATAGTTTGACCGTCACTTGGAGTTTAGAAGGGTTGGAGGGATGTTTAAAATATCATGCTTTACTTCAATAAATTCTGCTTTTTGGCTGTTACTGGTTTCTTTTTTAAGCTTCTTTCATAAAGATTCTTGGTTAGGCATATTTATTTTGGATTATAAAGCCTTTTTTTGGTTATGTGGTGGAACCCATGGATGAAAAACCCACAAGCCTAATAGATTACCCTGCTTTTGAAGGCACAAGGATGTTAAATAGTTGTATAGGTTTAACAAATATTTGTGCCATCAATGCATAATACTTCAATATGGTGAATCATTAAAAAAGGACACGTTACTAATGTTGGTTTTCCTTTTGTTTGAATTTATAGGAACAAAGAATCAGCTATTGCAAAAGCTTCGAAGATTTGAGAAATTGGCAGAGTTGGATCCAATCGAGCTGGAGAAAAGAATGTTAGACGATAACGATGATGCTGATGACAGTCATCATTTCGGTGACCTAGAGGAAGACGAAGAAGAATGCGATGATTTGGAGCCAAATGCCTCAGATAGAGAAGCAAATACTCTTGATAGTTTCATCCGAGGAGTTCTTAGCAAACCAAGCTTCTATCACACCCATCATGCCCCGGAGCATATGAAGGGGCTAGTGTCTGACCTCATTGTTGAGGAAAGCAGAGAACAAAATCACATTGAGAAAATTAGGGAAGATGAGATAGTGAAAAGAGTTTGCAAGAGGTTTGAGTCATGGAAAGAGGTGCAATCCAACACCATTGACATGATGGTTGAGCAAGATTTTCGGAAAGAGCTTGAAGGATGGAAGGACAACAAAGAGCAGATTGGTGAGACAGCCATGGAGATTGAGCTTGCAATATTTGGCTTACTAGTGGAGGAATTGGCAGAAGAACCTGTTTGTTAAAGTGGGAAAATCTTGAAATGGCTGTGGTTCTACCGGTGAAAATGAATTTTAATTTAACCTTGTTCAAAATTTTAATTTTTTTTGTTTTTTCAAGTATAAATTGGGGTATAGTCTGACTTGTACCACTAAGGGATAGACTAAATAGGAACCTGCCCCTTAGAATATGGTGTAGCAAGCTATGATTATATGTAAATGGCTATGCAATGGGGACTGATGTATGTAATCCTTAATGCTCGGTTAGTAGACATGACATGTACAATTCTTGGCCCTTTTTTTTTATATATCTATATAATATAATATTATATTATATGATATTATATATTATCTCATATTTTCATAATAATGCATGTATGCTTTACATTATTAAATTCAAGGTTTAGGAGTATAATTACAGTTAGCAGACAAAAGTAGAAAGAAAAAGTTGCAAGGAATATTAGTTTGGTAGGTTTGAAAGCCATACTACTACCTCATGAAAGGAAAAAAAATTGATGAAAAGGACTTGATACTTTTAGTTTATTTTATTTTTTCCCCCCTTTCTTCCTCATGTAGTTCAAAATAAAATATTTCCACAAGCCTATAGCATTTTGTTTCTTTCTTGTAGCACATTATGGGGTAGATTTAAAAAAATGAATTATAAATAAAGTGCTTTGGCTAGTAATTAATGGACAATTCATCTAACACTATTAGATAATTTTTGATAAGCTAATGCCACCTACCGGCAAGAGAATACAGCCATGTATTGCTTAGAATTAAAATTCTGCAGTAAAATATATGAAAACAAGTCTTAAAACACATCTTACAAGTAGAGTACAGTTCTAGATAATCATGTCTCTATTTAATTTCGTTAAATCATCATTTCTTAAATATAATATAGTTTTGCTATAATTTGACGATTTAGAACAATATTCAATTGGTCGTACTTTTTTCATACTCCATTATAAATTTCTGTAACTTATAGATGCAACAAATCTTCAAACAAGTTAGAAATAGGTATGTAAGATAACTTAAATTTACCATGTGAGTTGGAATTTACAAACGTTAGGAGATGACCTACCTTTTAGTTCTAGAGTTTAACACAATTAGACACTGCAAATTACAGAAAGTGTGAATAGGAATTTTTACAGTAGCACCTTAAAAATTAAACTAGCGATAGGTTTTTATTTTTCAACTGACAAATTTATATAAGAAACTATCCGTTCTGCAGACTTTTCTATTTTGATATGATTTTCACCAGATCCAAATCAGCGATAAATATTTATTTTTTAGCTATTAAATTTATATAAAAAACTATCCGTTTTACATATTCTTTTATTTTGATCTGATTTTGACCAGATCTATAACCAGATCCAAACTAGCAATAGGTTTTTATTTTTTAACAATTAAATTTATATTAGGAAGTGTCCGTTCTGATTTTAACGGAATCCGATAATCATAATCGTGTACTACTGTTATCAAAACCTACCATAAAAAGACCCTTATTGTGATACTCGAGGATGAAGTTTAGGCGTCTTACAAAATTTAAATAATGGGCATTTTCAAAGTTTGGAGATAGGAGGCTACAATTGGTGCTACCATATCTGCGGGCAATGCCGTTAGGAGTTCTTTAGGGGCTCCCACACCGATAGCTATTTACAATAGAGGCAATCGGCAAGTCAATTTCTTTTCTTTATCTTTTTTTTTCACTGCAGTCAATACATCTTTCACTTCATTTCCCATGCTCAGACTGAAAAAAAGTGCATTGTTGAACTCCTTTCCTAGACTCAGTCCTCATTTTTTTAATTATTTTAATATAGAACACATTCTTTACACCATTGAACGCTTGTTTCCAGTTTGATTTGATTTTATTCTGTCCCCTGCCATTGATTGAATTTGATGGATTGCAGAGAATAATGTTTGTCTGATATCACATTGTTCCAGTAATTTTATTTAACCTACGAGTAGGGCAGCAATTTTAGGCATGATACAATAATACAATATAAGATAAATAGTTTAAACCGTACATTTATTAATAAGATTGTAAATGAGTTTGAACAAATAACACAAAAATAAATAGGCTGAATTCATGTTAACACGTTTAACACGCTTTAACTGTTTAATTAAACAAGCTGCAAATATGCTAACACGACGTAAAACGAACCTCTTTTATGACATATAAAAACCAAAAATAAAAATATTTAAATTTTAAATATGAAAATATATAACGCCTCCTACCATTAACCCCTAGGGTTAATCGTGTTTGAGTTTAGACATTTTGAGTCTTTGTTAATTTTTTCTTGCTTTCTTTCTTTTTAAATAAATTTTCAATTAAATGGGCCATAAACATGTTATAGATATATTTTTATTGCGTCAACTCATCACGGCCTGTTTAATAATCAAAATAATCGTGTCATATCGTGTTAAGTGTGTCGCATGCGGTTTGTGTTCATGTTTGAGTTCCTAGCACATTTATTAATCATGTCATTTTTGTGTTTAGGCTAATCGTGTCTTGTTATAATCGTGTCAGTTCGATCACGACACACGAACACGAATTGCCAGCCCTACCTATGGGGTTATAACTCCGCTACTAAAAAATAGTAGGACCTAATCTAAAAAGTACATTATATACTAGATTGAGGCCTACAATTTTATGAGTAACAGGTTGTAACCCTTGGGGATGAAAATGATTTTTCATGTTATTCTTTTACAGATCCGATAATCACCATGCTTCTATTTTTGACCGTTAACTTTTATCAATTTTTTTTTATTACCGATAAATTGCTTTTTTAGTGCCATCGTAAAATTCCTTATATATATATAATTTTCTATAGAAATTAAAATCATTTTTTACTGCCGATAAGTTGCCTTCTGACTGTCATCATAAAAATTAGCTTTATAAATAATTTTCGTTAATGTTTGTATGCGCACTATTGGACCTAATTATTTGACCATAACACTCTATACGTTGCCTCTACTAGTACTGGTGACTCTGTTGTGATTTTTCTGTTTATTTATTAGGTGATGTTGTTTTTCACATGTTGTGAGTTGGTAAGAGGGAAAACTACAAATAAGGAAAGAAGGCAGTGTAAATATTGAGTGAGAAAAATGGAAAGGAAGGAGATAACCAAATATTTTATAACTTAATTTTAATTTGGAAAGTATGAAAATTAGGGTCCATCCAATCTGTTCTTTCCTTTAATTCCTTAATTCCTTTTACTTGACAACCACAAACCTTAAAATACATTAACTCTACTCATAGCCCTCCTACTTTTTTTTTTTTGACTCTTACTAAACAAGGTTGTAATGTTGTACCATTTTTACTGTTGTAAATTTACAACAAGAGGGCTGTAGGACTCACTCAGTGTGATTTTTTGAATGAACATCGTCTCAATTGAGGCTCATATTATTAAAGAAGACAAAAAATTGCAAACCATAGCAATCCCAAAAAGCAAGTGAATCTCTAAAAAAATAAACCAATGTAATGGAAATGGCATTAATCAGAGGCTTTCACAGCCCATATTTCGGCTTCAAAAGCAAGACCTTCCCCAAAGAAAACACTAAAACAAACACAAACAAAACCATAGTACTTCTGAAAATTCCACCACAAGCACACAAAGCCAGGAGTTTCTTTACCAAAACCATCGTGTTAAACTTCATCATCCTAGAAAAGGGGGAGGAATCCAAAAAACTAGAAGGATCTTAGGACATCGAGGCAAAATCTGACAAACCTTCCAAATTGAAAAGCATAAATAACATGATGTAACTGATTATATAAGTGCAAACAACAACTAGATTCACATTAATCCCTTCACAAAGAATACCTTATTCCTTAGGTCCCAAATGAACCAACAACCAGCCATAAATGCTAGAAGCCAAAGTTTCTTGACCAAAGGGCTAAAATTAGCTTTCACTATAGAATCTCAGAAATCGCCAATACCGTCATTACAAGAAAATTTATATAACAAAATAGCATAATCCAATTCCAAAAGACCAAGGGAAAAAAGACATTCTAGGAAAAGAACCACCAAAACTGCAAGAAGTGTTCTATACCAAAAGACTTGAGAGTAATTATGTTTTTGTCTTTCATTCTTTGTGCACAAATGTTTAAGGAACTAAGCACCCAAGTCACAATAGTACAAAAGATGAGAGATTTTCTTAATTCTTTCTTTAGAGTGGTTTGACACTTAGGCCAAAATAATGAGGAAAAGGCCACTCTCATAAATGAACAAAAAGCCCAAAGAAAAATTCATGTTACAGCCCATATGGTGCGTTTTATCCAGGTCAAAAAGGTCATTTTGTCCGTGCTGCCCATTTGACTTTTCTGAAGACTCACCCACCAAGTGGTGTGTGTTGTTGGGAAACTGGTGGAGAGGGCAAGCTAATCTCTCTCCCTCTCTCCTTGTTGGAAGGAGGAGAAATGGGAGGAGAGAGATTGGAGAGATAAACTCTCTCTCTCTCTCAGCATACTAATGCAAGGGTTCAAAAAAAATCACTCGGTACAATTAATAAAAATAACAATATAATAATTAAACAAATAATTATTATCTATTATATTTCTATTCTCTGGTAGTACTACCAAATAACTTAAAAAATAAAGTCTTTCATCATTATTTATACCCCTCATCCTTCAAAATCTATCCCATCATTCTCTGCTTTCCTCCCAAACTTGTAAACTTTGGTTGGAGGGATTGACGGATGGATGGCAAAGATTGGAAGGAGATGAATGGGCCGGCGTAGAGTAATTAAAACCATCTGTTTGGTTTGATGGAAAAAGGAGGGGAGAGGAGATAAGGGGATAAGCTTTATCCGGACCCACCCGACGGCATCTTTCCATTAATGGAACGATTAATCAACCAATCTATTAAGTATAAAAAATTTAAAAAGATTATTGTTGCTCCAAAAAAAAAAATTAACGACAAATGATAAAATAGTGATGTAGTGATTAAAAAATAATTATTTATTCATCTTTCCACCCCTTCATCCCTCCTACTTCACATTTTTTATCTGGCTTCTACCCTTTTTATCTTTTCTATTCTCCTTTCCTCTCAAAAAACAAACGGAGCCTTAGCCTCTTAACACCAAAGAGTTTTTTGCCTACCGTCTTTTTCCATGTCGAATTACCTTTTTTATTTTTAATTTATTGACGTTGTGTAAATATCTAGTTTTCCACTTGCTCAGAATCTTGCAATATCAACATAAAAAGATCAAAGGATAAATGTTTAAGCAGTTAAGCAAAACTACCTATTCTCGAACTCTCTAGATCCCTCACTACCCAAAGCTCCATCCTTTTCTCTCCTCTCTATCTTGCTCACACTCTTCACCATGTCCTAAAATTCCAGCTAAAACAATCAGTTTATCAAGTTCCATGAGGCTTTACCTTTAGGAATTAATTAGACTACAGGACACAACTTATTACTATTGTTACATATTATTTTTATACTTTTAATTTTTGGACCGTTGAAGATGAGGTTTGAAAATGATTTTGCTTTTCTTGTTAAGATATCTGTAGTGTTTATCATGCTGTAGGTGACAGGTTTCTTCTACAGTTCATATCCAACAAAAATTTTTATTCAAATCTATAAACCAAACAAACAAATGGTGTTTTTCTTTCATTATTTTATGCATGTATATTAAAAATTAAATATAGTATATTCCTACTTAGTACCGAAAGCATTTAGGTTTACCAATTAAAGGACAAAATTTAAGAATTTTTTATGAACTATATCACTTTGGTCAATGCCTCGTAAAGTTTAAAATATATATGTTATATTCTCTGAACTATAATACTCCTTAATGATAGAGCTAGAAATTT